>CP115869.1:28516077-28550537 GCA_027920645.1 Caenorhabditis nigoni | reverse complement strand
TAGATTCAGCAGCGGTATTCTTATCCAATCCATAAAAAGCCAATGTATATTTTTCAACATGTCCAGGATACTTCATAGCAAAAGTCCGTTTATCACATTTAGGACAAAACTTTGAAATATATTGACCTTGATGTATCACAATAGAAGACGCACAATCATTACATAGGGAATATACCATAACACCTGTTCCATTGACGAGAGCATTAGGTGTCATCTCAGACCACATTATGAAATTTCTCAACATCGTAACTACGTTTTATACATACACTAAAACCCGCCCCTAATTTCCAACTACAAAGAAGACTTAGAAGATAAACTCCGCCTCTTTTTTTTGAGTTTAAAATGGGTTACGAAATATTTGTCTGTCATAATGTCGAATTGGAATCGTCCTGGAGGTGAGTTATATTCTTTAACCATCTAACAGTTACTTGATTACAGCTATTGATGATACAATAGAGAAAGTTCGAGAAAAGGTACAGTTAATTACTGGTGGTAAGGGAAGACGTCAAATCAGAACCTTAGAACAAGTTCAAATAGATTTCGAAAACAAAGATGGTAGTCAGTATATGTCTGGTAAGTTGATTTCAATTTTTAAAAAATGAATTAAATGTTACAGGAAAAGAAATTGAAGAAATGAAAGAACACCTTGTATTAGAATACGAACCCAAATTTTTGTATCGAAACGAGAAACGTATATCTTTACCAGAGATGAGACTACGGTTCAAAAACAAAGTTGATTCTCCAGAAATAATGCAAAGAACTCTCGATCAATTTATCAGATATTGCATAGGAAAATCTGGAGGTGATTTGAAAAAATCAAAAATGAGCATTGGGTAACTCTCGATATCATTATAATTTTCAAATACCCCTTCTTTCAGATTTTTCCACCAAGGATTTCATGCAGAAAAAGGATTCTGGTTAAATGAAAGAACATATGAAACATTTAATGGACAAGTTTTGTTTGAAGAATTGGAAAGAATTACCCAATCTAAAGAAAGCATCGATATTGATGATACATTCATGATCACAATGCATGTTTTTAACAATTTCACAGGAAAAGGAGGTGTATACAAAAAGGTAATAATATTTGTATGGCAATCAATTCTAGTTCATTTCAGTACTTCGATGAGGAATTCAAAATACCAGCACATGTAATCGGTGTAGGTAAATGTCTACCCAAGGCCATTGCATTAGGAATGGCATTTTTCTTATTCAAACAAGAAAAGGATGAAAACCAAAAAAGAGAATATAGGATGTGTTGGGATAAATTAACTCGAAATAAGGTTTGTTCGCAACTTTTTCTAAAACTTTAAAACATAAAGTTTAGAGTAACATCAACACAGAGATGAAACAATTGAAAGCAGCTGACGAAATATTGCAAAACGCAAACCTATCTACATTGGATCAAAGTTTCGATCTTCTAGATCTCGAAAAAATTGCAAACGTCTATACGGAATTCAAATTTGAAGTTTACAACAGACCACCATACGAAAAACTATATCATTTGATCAAAGAGTTTAATACGTCTGCTGAAAAAATAATCACAATCGCATTTAAAAATATAAATGGTATAGGTCACTACGATTTTATCAAACCTTCACTGCATTATATGAAAACAACGTAAGTCTATATTACATGTCCTACTCCAATCTTATTATGTTCAGATACTGTCACAAGTGTAAAAAAAAGACTTTATCTACAGGTCATTCACAAGTTTGTACAGCTAAATGTGACAAATGCGGTTTTTACGATTGTGATAAAACTCAGATAGAATCAATTTTGTGTGAAGAGTGTAATACAAACTTTGCAAACAAAGACTGTTATGAAAGTCATTTGAAAACCGCCTACAACGCTAAAAAGACAATGTGTCAAAAAAGATACACGTGAGTTTATATATATATATATTTTTTTTTGTTCAATAGAAAACAAAAATAAAACAATTCAGATGTCTTCTGTGTAACTTCCGAGTGTTCAAGGATAAATTCGCCCAAGATGAAGTACACGAATGTGATAAACGTTCAAGATGTGGTTCGTGTAAACAAAAATATGATAAAAATTCACATCATAATTGTTGTTTTGAGCCTCCTCGGAAAAAATTGAAAGAAAACACAAAGGCTGGTCAACAAGAGTATAGAATCATATGTTATGATGTAGAATCTATTGTCACGAATTCACCAAATGGATCAGGTAAAATTCAATTATTAGAAACTAATAAACTAATATTTTTTTTTATTTAGACCCTACTCAACCACAACCTGAACATACTGTCAACCTAATTTGTTACAAAATGTGTTGTAATAAATGTATAGAAGAGTGTGTCAAATGCAATTGCGAATCAGGAAGTTTTACCTATACTCTACATGAGAGACCACTTGAAAAGTTTGCCGAATTCCTGTTGTACAATAAAAAACTAGATGGTGCATATGTAATTGCTCACAACGGCGGTCGGTATGTACAAATATTTACCTCTCTCTTAAACAAAGTCTTATTACAGATATGATCACAATTTCATACTATCTGTAATCATGAAAAAATTCGGTGTAATACCGGAGTATGTTTCAAATGGCACATCTCTTATCATGGCTGATATCACTAAACACCGTAAGTCACATCTATACAATGGGCTCAAATTCCGAGATTCGTTACGATATATACCTATGCCTTTATCCAAAATGCCGAAAACCTTTGGTATCAATGAGATGAAAAAAGGTTATTATCCTTATTATTTCAACCATCCGCAAAATTATGGGAAAAGGTTAATAGGACTACCCGAAAAACATTTTTACGATCCGCATCATATGAAACCTGCAACGTTAACCGAGTTTGAGAAGTGGTATGAAGTACATCAATACGACCTTTTCGATGCTGATCAAGAATTGTTAGCCTATTGTCAAAGTGATGTTGAAATTCTCACTGCAGGACTCTCAGAATACATCAAAGTAAGTTAACTTTTGATATAAAAATGTATTTTTTTCAATTCCAGATTTGCAAAAAGTTGTTCAACAATTGGAATCCTATATTATCCTCCTGTACTATTGCAGGATTTGTTAAACACATTTTGAAATTTGAACACTTTGGAAAAGGAGATTTAGGTATTATTCCGGAAAACGGGTTTCCTGAACGAAATAATTCGGTATTTGCCCTCAAAATGTTAATGTGGGTTGAGAAACAATTAGGTAACCGTATACATCACAAGTTATATGGTCCTGAAAAAATGCTGAAAATGGAGAATGGTAATAGTTTTTTCGTTGATGGATATGATGAAAAAACTAACACTGTTTACGAAATTCATGGTTGTTTTTACCACGGTTGTCCACAGTGTACGAATCCTACGATGTACCACCCTTTACGTCCAGGAGTGGAGAACAAAGCTATATACGACTCTACTATACAAAGAGAGGAAAGTATCAGGAAAGAGGGTTATAATTTAGTTTCTTATTGGGAACATGAGGTTCGAGATATGTTACGAAAAGACACGGATATGCGAAATTTTTTCGAAAAGGTAATTTTATAATCTAAAAAAAAAAACCTTTTATCCTTTTTCAGTGTCGTCATTCAACACATTTGATACCAAGAGAAGGCATGTATGGAGGTAGAACTCAGCCTTTCCAAATGATTGTCCATTGTGCACACGATGAGGAATGTAGATATGATGACTTCAACTCGTTATACCCTTCAGTGAATATAATGTACAAATACCCTAGAGGTCAACCAATTGTCATCAAAAACAACTTTCCACCAATTATAAAAGCTCAATTATGTACAAAGAAAGGTAAGATATTTTATGAGAGGTTGTGTATTTTCAAATCATTCAAATTACAGGTCTATATTTCTGTTCAGTGTTAGCTCCAACAGATATCAAAATTCCTGTTCTACCTTATAAGATTCCAGGATTTTTAACCTTCCCTTGTTGTCGTACATGCATTGAAAACAATCAAAACGTTCCTTGCAAACATAATAAAGTATCGGATCGTTACCTCACAGGTATATGGACACATGTCGAATTGAATGCAGCTATTGAAAGAGGTATGAAAGAGTTCATCTACATTCACATATAAAAAAGATTATCTCAGGTTACACCATTCTCAAGTATCACGAAATTTGGTGGTGGCCAGATAGCGAGTGGGTCGAAGCAGACTATTTCGTTAATTATTTAAAACCTATGATTCAATTGAAACATGAATCTTCCGGATGGCCTCGTGAAGATATGTCTATGGATGAAAAACAAGAATATGTCGATTTAATTGAGAAAAGAGATGGAGTTCGATTAATTTTCGAAAATGTAAGAAAAGCAGATAACATGAGAGAGATGGCTAAACTCTTTCTTAACACATGTTGGGGTGAGTTGATTAAAAAATTTATAAATATAAATGTAATTTTATTCAGGAAAATTTGCGGAAAATCCAATAAAACACGAATCGAAATTGTTCGAAACATTAGACCACGTCTCACAAAGTGCTTTCATGAGTGAACAAGGTTATGAAGTAACTGGGATAAAAGATTGGGATGAAGGTATAACTCTAATATCGAGAAAAGCTAAAATTGAAACTGTATCAACTAGGGAGTTCACAAATGTTGTAATAGGTTAGTTGGAAAATTAGTTAAATGAAATATTTTCTTTATAGGCGTTTACACTACATCATATGCACGTCTACGTCTTTTACAGGCTATGGAAGCTGTAGGACATGAAAATTTAATCTATGTTGGTATGTGAATTCATTCATAACAAATATAATTATAACCTAATTGCAGATACCGACAGTGTTATTTACAAAAAAAAAATCTCAGATCCGAACCCTCTAATACAATTACTTGGTGATGGACTCGGTAAATTGAAATCGGAAATTCCCAGTTGTTACCGCATGAAAAAATTTGTCTCAATGGGTTCCAAAGTGTATTCGTATCGTTTGGAACATATGCATACATTGCAAGAGAAAATTGTTACAAAGTTCAAAGGAGTCGTATTGAACGAGTCTACACAACGTGTCATTAATATGTCAACCATGGAAAAATCGGTACAGTGATTTCACTTCTATTAAGTCAATCTTTTTTTTTTCAGGTTTGCGATTATTTGAAAGGTCAAGTTGAAACGATTTATGCTCCAGACAACACAATGAGACGTACCAAAATTTTCGGAGCTGTTACCACTACCCCTTCTTTCAAAAAGCTGAAACCTGTTATGAATAAGGTGTTGGTTCTACCGGATGGCAAAACGTTACCATGTGGTTACCACCCTGAATGCATACTCGTTCAAGATTTCCCATTTTAAATGTCCATTATTTCCGATTCATTAACCCATGAGTCAAAAGTTGATGGTAAACCCTCCCATCGTACTAACAATTGTTGTTTACCCTTATTCTTTCGCTTTTTTAGAATTTTCTGAATTCGATATACTTGATCCTTATCATATAAGACCCTAGTCATTTCATAGTAATAAAACTTTCCATCGATTTCTTCGCCGTTTTTATCCACCAGTAAATATGTTACAGGGTTTGTAGGGTTAATTTGTTTGATAACAAACACCTCTTGAGTCCATCTTTCCTCATATCCTTTGTCAAATGTACCTTGTTTAGCATAAATTCGAACATGATCCCCTACTTTATATTTTCTTTTCAATGGTTTTCTAATGTCAACACTACTAAAGTCCCCATTTTTCACAGCGACCGGGGCTTTTTTTATCGAACGATTAACCGAATGATTGATCCCTTTAACGATTTTATCCAAAACATCAATATATCGCCAATTATATTTTGAAGTCATGTACTTGGCGAGTCTAGTCTTTAAAGTACGGTTTGCCCGTTCAGCCATTGCACACTTTATCTCACTTTTTGGGGTACAGTGTCGTATCGAATGAGTTTCAAAATATTTTTTTACATGTGTATTATAAAACTCTTTTCCAAAATCAGTGTATACGTAAATTGGAGGTGATTTGAATTTCGAAAATATATTTTCCAACGCTTCAGCTACTAGAGAACCATGTTTAGACTTTAATGGTACAACATAAAACATGCGAGAATAGACATCTACACAAACTAATAGAAAAGTTATTCCATCATTATATTTTTTATAACGGGAAACATCTGCTAGATCTGCTTGAATCGAATTTTCTATACCTGAGGCAGTCGTTTTTAGACGGGGGAATTTCGAACGAACAGGTACATGCTTAGTGTATGCCTCGATATTTTCTAACACTTTTTCTACACGTTTTCTTGAAATACCATGTGGTTTCAAAAATTTATGAACTCTATTTATTGAAGAAAAAGCACTTGGGTTATTTGGGTTTAAAAAAGCATCTCGTATCAAGTGTTCTGACATCTTACCATAATTTGATAACGAACCTATTTGTACCTTTCCCTACTCTGAAAGTTGGTAGAGGAGGTAATCTTTGTTTTCTAAATCTTTGAGTTATCTGCCCTGTAGTATTTTTAGGACTTGTTTTTTTAACACCCGTTTTTTGTTGAGGATTTACATTGGTTTTTACTTTAATTGTCTGTCTAGTCGTCGGTTTTGTTTTCGTAGGTGTACCAAGTGGTGTATCGGTAGATGGTTGTTCAGGTGTTGATATTGCAGGTGAAGTTGTAGGGGTGTAATCAGATTGGGTGACATCGTCGTCAGGATCGTTTTGTTTTTGTACTGGTAGCGCTTCAGGTTTTGTAGCTACTTGCAAGGTTTCATGCATTTTATCCTCCATCTCTTGTTTCGCATGAATTACAGGGTCTAGAGATACTTGATCCTTTTTGTTTTTCTCTAAATGGTCGTTCAACGAACGGAGTATAGATGTATCATTTATATGCAAATGAGGTAGTGATTTGATACGATGTAGTAAATCCTGATAAAACTGCTGCTTGGATCCTACATCTATCGTTTTATCATTTAAAATTTCATCCAACAGTCGACGAGCTGGATCCAGAGGGTGATGTCCATCAATTTCAATCATTCGGTATTTTTTAATCATTTTATTTTCGTTGCAATCAAAGCTGGAATGATAATGGTTTTTAACTGCTTGAGAGATAGCTTATATAGTAGTTTTCGAGAAACTTCTACTTCTCGGCATTTTGAAATTTGAACAAAAAGGTTTAAAATTGGTTTCAATATCAAAGTTTCTTTAGTTTTCAGTGGTACATTCTTCGTTTTTATCAAGTTTGCTATAATTTCCACAAAAATAATAATTTGTTTTTCAGATGCATTGCAGATTATACGTTTAGTTTTTAAAAGTTTATTCAAAAAATCTAAATGAACAATCAAACGTTCAGCCATGATATTTTTCAAAAAAAAAGAATTCATTTATATACTATTGGAAACTCATCCAAAAAATTTTCCATAATTCGAAAGTTTTGGTCTGCATTAGGGTCGTTATTGATTAACATTGCATTATATGGTTTACTCATAACAGATTGATATGCTTGCATTGCACCCCTCCATTTTTCACCAAATTGTTGCATAAGTAAATGTTTAATCTGAGAAGCATCTGATAAGTTACGCATTAAAATTAGATAAGTAGAGTTATTCCGTGTAGTAGGAGGTAGAGTAAAGGCTGATTGAACAAGATTAAAAATAGCACAATTAAAATGATGTGCATAGACACAAAACAGATCATTCAATAGATGTAACGACTTTTTATCTCGAGCAAAAATATTCATCAGGTCATCCATTACTATAACATTGTTTTTGTAACGGTGTTGTTTCAAAAACTCAACGTCGGGTATACCTTCGATACATGTAATATTGGACAGATGCCTCGGTATACCATCATTATCCACACCGTAAAACCAAAAAATATTGTCAATAGGAATATTGAAGTTAGATTCCGTATTTTGTAAAATATTTCGAACTAGAGTAGTTTTACCAGATTGAGTAGCTCCGATAATTGTAGTCTGTGAAGGGAAGCGAAATTGAAAAAGCGTCATTGAGTAAAGAATGATAGACCGTCTATTTATAGAGGCGTTTGTAGATTCCTGTTTTTCATAGGTATGAGTTCCATAATAATAGTCTTCAAATTGTTTGTTTTTACATTTTTTCTTTTCAACCAGATTGCTAGCAAAAAAATGATCAATACTACAGGTATGTACTTTGTATGATATTCTTGAATGATTGGCTCGAAATCAGGAGCAACAAAAATTGGTAACCTGGTGTAAAAACATGGATCCACTATAGCTAATGTTGTATCGTTATGACTAATGGTCCCATTTTCATGAAGTACTGTTAATAAACCTCCAACTACATTAAAGTCTAGTAAATTTTCAAACTTCCAAACTCTTCTATCAGAAGAATTTTCATACTGGAAAATGTATGGATCATTCCAAAGATAAAGATGATTTTCAACATGGTCATATGTAAATAATTTTGATTTATATTCCAACAGGCGTGTTCCGTTTTTTGAAATTTTTAGTAGTCGATCTTTACAATGCATCAACAAATCCCTCTCGTGTATAACATCAAAAGTGCAAGTTTTATTAATTCTATAAATATTTGCCTTGTTATCAATAATTCTGTTATCAAATTGATAGAAATACGAAAGTATAGGTTCCCCATACAACGTGTAACCTAAAAAATTTCCAAAAAAGTTTTTCTCTTCAGGAATGTTAAATAAATTGTATGGTACACTAGGTTCAGTTTTCGTCAAAACTGTAACACTATCGGTTAAAGGTAAAATTAATAGAAACCACATTATGGTCTATAGAAGGTTTCAAGTTTCTTTTTATAGCCTATAAAAGGGTTCTAGTTTCTGGTTGTGAACCAAATGGAAGACTTTTATCTAACTTTGCCTTCAACAACGCCTAGTTTCACTTTTAAGAACACTAGTTCTGTTTATAACACCAGATTACCGCAAGTTTTGTATCTAGAAAAAGATAAATGGGTTGTTGCAGCTACGGATATAATTTACCCTTATTCGTACAAAAATGTCAATAAAGTGTTGAAATTTTACATTCATTTCAAAGATGGGAGAACGCCAATTTGTTATAATCTTCCTGTTAATCAATACAAAACAGTCGAACAAGTTTTAACAATATTGAATACAAAAACTCGCAAACGAAGGAACGCTAATGATGATATTGTTAGAGATGCTGTCACATCTGATTTAAAAAAAAAATTGGCAGATGCTTTAAAAGAAAAACTTGATGGTAACAATGGCATTTCGGAAATACAAGGACAAGAAGAAGGTACTATTGTAGAAACACAGAAAGGAGGTTCGATTGATGAAACACCTCAACAAAACGACAACATTAACGAACCATCTCAAACAGATGCTATAGATGAAACACCTCAAACAGTTTCTATAGATGAAATACCACAACAAGAAAGTTCGACTGATGAACCTCAAGGAGACCCTATAAATGCAGAACCTCAACAAACAGATAACATTACTGAAACACCTCAACAAGAAGATTCTATTGGTGAAACACCTCAGCAAGAAGATTCTATAGATGTAACATCTCAGCAGACAAACAACATCACTGAAACACCTCAACAAAAAGATTCTATTGCTGTAACACCTCAAGGAGATTCTATTCTTACATCACCTCAACAAACAGACAAAATTACTGAAATAACTCAAAAAGAAGATTTAATTGATGAAACACCTCAAGGAGGTTCTTCTGCTGTATTAACTCAACAAACAGTCAACGAATTTTTACCAAAAGCTATCGTTGAAAGTTTGAATAAATCATACGAGGAAAGCTTTAAAAAATTTTCGGAAATCCAACAGTCTGAGTCGGAGTTACGTTCTAAGTTTTATAATGAATTGCTTAAGAATCAAGAAAAATTGTTACAATCGCTTGAATCAGTTAACGATCCTGACAAATGGTCCAACTTTTTAAACAAATTTAATGATCAGCAAAAAGAAATATTGCAAAAATTTACCGAAAAATCTGAATCATCTACATCGTCTCTTGCACAATCATTTGAAAACTCTATGATACAACAGTTTGTAAACAATCCGAAAACTGAATATAAAATGTTCGTTAAAGATGCCGATGATACAAGATTAGAACATCTGAGTATTCTGAGGGAAGCCATGCAACCGATGACCGTAAAGTCAATAGCAGACTTACTTCAATTCGAGCTTGAAAATGACTTGCTACGTATAACTTTCAAAAGTTCTGCCATAGCATTTGTAGAATTCGACAAAGAATGTGCATACTTTCTAGGCTTTCACAATTGTATAATCAGAGATAACACATTAGCGTCGAGTAGTATAGACTTTTTCGGTAATATAACCACTTTGTATGTTTATTGTGACATTGTAGATCAATCGATAGTTGGAAACTACAAAAGTAGTCTTTTAACCGTTGTACCATGTAAAGGTAAATTTGGTGAAATGGTACAACATACTTTTCCTGTACCTAGGTATTTACCTTTGATGAACGCTTCTATCGATTCGATCAAAGTATCAATTCTTAGTGAGTTTGGAGAACCTGTGAATTTTAATTGGGGTAGTAGTATTGTCACTTTACACTTTAAAAAAATTAAATGATTTATTAAATGTAATAATTATAAGCATCTTTTAAATAATTTGTTATGTAATCATCATCGTTTGACATTTTAATGAAAATTTCTACTAGCGTTTCAAATTTGACACTTCGTGACATCATTGCTTGAATGAAGATACAATACCCTCCACATGTAACAGCCGAGAGACTTTGATGGCGTATAGGGTTTTTTATAACTCGTTTATAATGTTTCAAAAATTGTTGTATATGAACATTTGGGGTTTCGGCCAACGAACAGAAAAAAAAGCAAGTGTTACCGTTTACGAATATACTTTGCCAATGACGTCCAGGTTGATTTGATGGATCGGTATTAACAATAAAACCAAATTTCTTCCATTTTGGTTTTTTCTTTGGTAGTCTGTCAGCCATGACCGTACCTTTGTACCATCTTTTGGAATAAATGTCGTTAAAGAGTATGTCATCAATTTCATAGCTCATCATTTTTTTTTGCTATAAATAGATGAAAATCTTAGCATTTTATATATGACACCTGTGCCAATAGATTTGTCGAAAGTTGATTTCAAACGACTATTGCGAAAGAATGTTCCTGGGAACGGCCCGTTTATCGGAGTTCGTTATCAAAGAGGCGGACAACGAGGTAATGGACTCGGAGGTATTTTATCTAGTGCTATAAGTGCACTTCCCACTTTTCTAAATTCTTTCCTAGGTCAACAAATATCACATGTAGGTAGTCAGGTTATTAACGATGTTGTATCAGGTCAATCTCCAATTTCAAGTGTAAAAAAACGTGGTAGAGCTATGATAAAAAATGTAACAGGTCTTGGACTACGCAAACGTATAAAAGGAGATGTCAAAGTCATTAAACCTCACTTTGTCAAGACTAGACGAACAAAATTTCTAAATGCTTTGTAGACTTGACTCAAAATCTCAAGATGTTATTGTAGACGATCTCGATTTCACAACAATACCTGGCACTCAAACTGCGATAATTTCAAGCCGCGATAAGATTATACGTAAGTTTAAACCTTTGTTTTTTTTTTTTAATTTATAAATTTGAAATTTCAGCTCTACACAATGCTTTTTTGAAGAATGGACCGTGGGAATTTGTTCTCACTGCAAATTCACGAAATTATCTCAATTTAAAAAAGACCTGGATTGTATTCACATTTAAAATAACAGGTGAAGGAGGTCAGCCCATACCTGCTAGTACTGATAAAAAAAATTTCTATGCACCTGTGAACAACATTGCTCATTCTATAGTGAAGAATTTCACTGTACATATTAATTCACAATTGGTTTATCACAATTCGATGAATTATGCATACAAGAGTTATTTTGAAAACTTGTTAATGTATAGTAAAGAACACAAAAATTCCACTCTAAGTGTATCTGGATATACACATGAAGATACTATTGATCACAAGGATAGCCACGGTTTTGTTACTAGATCAAATTGGGTTAAAGATGGTAAATCTTTACAAGTTGCTGCCAATATATCTATTGATTTAACTAATCAACCACGTGTATTGTTAAACAATTGTAACATGAAATTGACCGCATATCCAAACTCTGACGCTTTTCTAATTGATAATTATGGCAAATCTGGTATAAAATATGAGTTTCACATTGAAGATGTACACTGTCGTGTGAACGAATTGGAACTCGCAGATGGTCTTGCTAATGAATTAGAAGCTGCATTGATAGAACATAAACTATTCCAATACCCTCTAATTAGCTCACAAGTCCGTTCATTTTATATTAGTGAAGGTCGCAATGACGCACCAGCGAATACTTTGTTTACAAGTAAAATGCCGCGGCGTATATTCATGGGTCTTGTAAGTGCTGCTGCATATAGCGGTGATTACAATTTGTCACCGTTCAATTTTCAACCGTATGGAATTCGAGATATACATATAGATTTTTGTGGTATTACACTACCTGGTAGACCTATGAATTTGGATTTTAACAAGGGAAAATGCGTAGAACCCTATCTTATGTTACAAGAGTCACTTGGACATAACCGTAATAACACCACTTGTAATTCTATAAGTTTCGACCAGTTTAAAAGCAAAGGATTTACTATTTTTGGTTTTGAGTTGAGCCCTGTAGCTAAAGATATGTCATTGTTTGAACTTGTGAGACCTACAAATGTATCTATACGTTTAAATTTCAATGAACTCACACAAGCTGGGGGTCTCTATTGTATTGTCTACGCAGAGTTTGACCAACTTGTTGGCGTTGATTATCAGAGAAACCCTATTATTGATACCACTGTTTAAATTTCAACCAAATAAAACAATTTATTAAAATTTATGAATTTAGTACAATTTGAATAAAACGACGAGACAATTTTTCAACTTTATCAACATTTTCTGGACGAATTCCTGTAGTTTGACCAGCTCTAGTAATTCTGTTTGCAATATAAAGTAGTGCATGCCATCTTTCCGTTCTTTCAATTCTGAGTCGTTCTCTTGTCTCTTCTTCAGTTTCGTCTTCAAGATTATGTACCAGGTCAATAGGATACAAACTTCCTGGTTCGTTTTTGATGTAAACATATGGACCGTTTGGATTTTTCACATGTACACCCCATTCACGTCGCAGGTATTCTGGTATGTTTTGCCATATGCCATCATGCAACCAATGTTCATTTCGGGGTCTGTAAAAAAAAAAATTAATACACAAGGAGGAAAAAATTACTTACTCTAACACGATTTGTGCTACTCCAAAGACTGTACACCTTCGATGACGTAATCTCAAATGGATAGGTCCAATTTCTTCCAAACGAGTGTTCAATACACGCGAGGAGAGTTGTCTCCAGTTTATTATAGAATGATCTAAAAAATGGTCAAACGAAGTAGACATTAACAAGTTTTTGAATATTTTAGACTTTATATACGTAAATTAGGCTCCGCCCACAATAAATATATACATATATGAACTTTCATGAATTAGAACTAATCCGGACAGCACATGTTTCTATAGGGTGGTAACGTCCTAAAACATCAGACATAATAGGAGAAAAAGGATATTTTATAGTGTATGCATAATCATCTTGGTATACTTCTTCGACAGTCTTTGCGTTGTTAGGCATTCTTGTCGATGTTGCGTAATATTCTCTGCAAACTGAATCATTAAAAATATAATTTAAAAAATAAAACTCACGGCATAATAATAGGTAGGGGTATTGTAGTGCAAGTGATAGTGTTCCATATGTGTAATACTTGTGGTTGATTCAAAAACCTTGTATACTTGTCAGTAATATTCGGCTCTAAATTTTCGACAGAATCTCCTCTATAAGACATGTAATCTTTGAGGTAGAAGTCAATTTCCTGAAAAAATTTATTATAGTATATTTTGTAAATAACAAAAACTTACATCTACACCAGAAGGTGTTAGCCAGTATGGAGGACGAGGTATGCGAAAACGTGTCATAATGATGTAACAAACTCCATTTTTCCATCTTATATAGAGGGTATTATTGAAACTTTAGTCTCGTTGTGAAATTCGAAACTTCTGTCTATCATCCCATCTTTTAACCATTTTTGATAAAGGCTTGTTACGACTTTTATGGCTATTTTACCGTATGGACCTTTCATGAATTTTAATATTAGAACTAAATCTTGTGAAACTTTAGCTTTCACAAATTTGTTTACAAATCTAATAGTTTCTTCATCTTTCTTATTCATATTTTGATCTAAAAAAAGTAGTTCATAAACAACATGTTTACGTGTCATTGTAACGATATGTGCTAAAAAATCCAAGATTGTAACAGCTCCAAGTGTACAAGTCCAAAACCAATGGGATACAAAAACTATTTGAAGTGTTTTGTTATTAGGTAAAACACATTGGATTAATTCCTCGTGCATGTTACCTCCTGGTGTAGACATATAATTATGTACGCAATAAGCAATTGTAGGAAACGGTTCGTTGAGTGTATTGACTCCGTATAAATAGTAATAGACGATTTTGAAAGCCCATGCAGGTCCAAGTCCATGATCGAAAATAATGTGCGACATTTGCAATTGCAATATGATGTTTATAATATAGAGTATCTTCGTGATTGCATACAAGAGATGAAAACTTGGTTGAGGTATAAAGGAAAACCATTTGAAGCCACTACAGGATGTCTGGTCTGTTAACATGTCACACAATTCGTTGAATATTTTTTCCTTTTCTGGATGTGTAGACCTATCCACTATTTTAACTTTTTCCATTATACCGACCACTTTGACATCTGTATACTTTGTTGTCGTTTTCCAGAATAAACGGGGTAGCAGGAAACCAAACGCCGCGATTAAACAGATGTATATAGAGTTTGGGTAATAACTTATCTTTTTGAATTGATCATACTGCACTCTGTGAAGCTGTTTGGTTTTTCTTTCTTGTTCCGGTAAAAACAGAAGATCGGAACGGTAGCATTTAGTGTTTGTTGTAGCAGACCAGTGCGATGGATATTGGATAGGTGTGAAGCAATCAAAGTTATTACCATAGTTTCTGTAAAATAAAAATTATTACCATTAAAATGTATAAAACTCACACTCCTCTAGCTATTAAGAATGCAGCTAATATTAATAGTATAGTAGAAATTTTGGACGAAATTATGGATATAAAATCTTCTTTAATAGATAAACCTTGATTCAACTTGGAAATTGTAGAGTACCAAGGAGCAGGAACTTCAGTAGACATCTGTTTTGTATCATGCTATGGGTTATTCTTATATACGACCCCGCCCCCTTCCTTAATAACATTTATTAAGAACGGGTATAAAGAGAGTCCCTCATGAAAGTTGAATCTCAAAATGACGACACCAGTCCATCATTGGATAACTAGCGCACCTACCATATTAGGTCCAAAAAGAAATAACGTACGTTTGCATACATTTGTGTTTTTTCTATTTTTTTTTTTTTACAGGACATTGATATGCCTCTTAAGGCACACCTTCTCACAAAGAATATATCCATTGATGATATAAACCCCTCGAACATCAATGAAATTGCTGAAATTATGGCGGAAAACGAGTTATGGTACTCACTTACCAGTAAAATAATATACAACCCCAAACTCTCAAAGTATGTTTATTTTTTTAAGACTTTAAATTGAAAAAAAAAAAATTTCAGATGTAAATTACATAGTGTCAAAGAAAACGGAAGAGAACTATCAGATAACATCAAAGAATTATTTGGGGTTTACCCTGAACACCCACATTCCTTAACAGTCATGGACAAGGAAGGATGTCACTACGCCTTGGAATACATATGGGTGCGCTTATCCGTTAGAGAAGAGGAATCAATTTCGGAGACAGATGTTGAAGAAGAAGAAGAGATGATCGAAGAGGAGGGCGAAGATTTGTTCGAAGATTATGAGGTATTTCAAGATGACGAATACGAATTTCGTCGTTAAACGAAAAAGTGTCATAATCCTTTTTCCAAGTGTCATTATGCCAAGTGTCATAAGCCTTTTTTCCATGTGTCATAATTCCAAGTCAAATAATCGAACAATATCACAAATTAAAAAAAAATAAAAAAAAATTTTAGCCTACACTTTTCGTCTATTTAGTTCATTCTCTAATGTATTCTTTTTTTCACAATTTTTGTATTAATCGTAAATAAATAAACAAATAAATAATAGCATAAAAACACGTTTCATTATTCAGACAAGTAACAGATCATTGATCTCCTGATTTTCGATTTCGGGTTCAGCACGACGGTTGCGGAATTCTCTAAATTCTCTATGCATCATTAGACTCCAAGCTAGAATTTTTTGGACGAGCCAGTAGAAGATCACACCAAGAAAAAATGCCATTATGATTAGCATAATGTGAAACCATTTGATGTGACCATTGGAACAGTGAGGCTGAAATTAGAATTTGTGTTTATTTTGTTCTGAAATTTCAAATTTACGTGGTCGTAGTAACCGTTCAAAGGACGGGTGATAGCACAGAGAGGTCTACCGGTCAGTTGTAATTCGACCTCCTTGGTTGAACACATGTTTCAATTTAGAAACTTTTGTTTCAGTTTTAATGTTTAAAACCTGGTTTATTATCATACACGTGGCTCAAAGTAAAAATTTTCTCGGTCACGATTTTACATATAATTTGAATATTTTCAGAAAATTTATTTTCTAAAATGTTTTCTCGAAAAAAAAAACGCTGGAAAAATTATATTTTTCTATTTATATAGATTGAAAAAGACTTCTCAAAATTAATCTTTAGAACTTGAATAGGAACATGTGAAATCAGATATTTTCGATTTCATTTAATTATTGTTTCTTGATACAGAAATAGACCCAATTTGCAAATTGGATAGAGCAATTTCATTTGGTTTGGAAGGGTGTCCAAACAAATCCAATTACTGTGCTATTAATTTTAGATGATAGGGTTCGTGATTCTTGTGAAATTTAAAAATAAACACAATTTGCAATTTGGAAGGGTGTCTAATCAAATCCAATTATTGTGTTATTAATTTAGATGCTAGGGTTAGTGATTCTTGTGAAATTTAAAAATAAACCCAATTTGCAATTTGGATAGATAAGTTTCATTTTGGGTTGGAAGGGTGTCTAAACAAATCCAATTACTGTGTTATAAATTTAAGCTGATAAACCCAATTTGCAATTTGGATAGAGAAGTTTCATTTGGTTTGGAAGGGTATCCAAACAAATCCAATTACTGTGCTATTAATTTAGATGATAGGGTTCGTGATTCTTGTGAAATTTAAAAATAAACACAATTTGCAATTTGGAAGGGTGTCTAATCAAATCCAATTATTGTGTTATTAATTTAGATGCTAGGGTTAGTGATTCTTGTGAAATTTAAAAAATAAACCCAATTTGCAATTTGGATAGATAAGTTTCATTTTGGGTTGGAAGGGTGTCTAAACAAATCTGTAGAACTTAAGGGCTTCATATTTGTTGCGAAATATGAAAATAAATTCAATTTACAATTTGGGTTGGGAGTGTGTCTAATCAAATCCAATTACGGTGTTATTTATTTTTAGATGCTGGAGTTTCGTGGTTGTTGCGAAATATAAAAATAAAACCAATTTTTAATTTAGATAGAAAAGATTCATAAGGTTTGGCAGGGTGTCTGAACAAATCCCTATATCTTCAGGGTTTCATATATGTTGCGAAATATGAAAATAAATTCAATTTACAATTTGGTTTGGGACGGTGTCTAAACAAATCCAATTATGGTGTTATTTTTTTTTTTGGATTATAGGGTTTTGTGGTTGTTGCGAAATATAAAATAAACTCAATTTACAATTTGACTAGAGAACGTTTATTGAAAATGTCAGGGGCTTAGTCTAGAGTAAAGTATTTAAATGCATTTATTTCTTAATATAATTCATTTCAATCATTTTTGAGTAGTTCGTTCCCGTTTTTTTTTTTCAAATTTACTTAAAACTATTTATCATAAACAGTATTAGGATTTTAATATTTCAGGTAGGTGTTCCATGATTTCTTTTTATAATAGGTAAAAAGTGTTATAAAACAAATTATTACATGATAATTAATAGTACCAGGTAAGTGTTTCAGGTGTTTTCAGGTAAATTTATAGTTTCATCAGATATAGAAAGGTAGGTGTTCAATAGTATTTTCTATAATAGTTAGAACTGTTATAAAATAAATTAATAGTTGAAAATTTATTAATGCTTGCAATCAGTTTTAAGATTTATAGCAAACCCTGTATATTGTACTCAAAAATTGAATATTAATGACACGTAAGATATGTAGTGTATTGCTAAAATATTATTATTGTAACTGATCTCAAGTCTTACTACATTTTCAACTATTAATTTGTTTTCCATAATTTCAATTCAAGAAGTCGTCATATCATCTCGACTAATCAGTTTCAGAGCAATATATTATGATGAAACAGGTAAACAAACAATTTGAAGATTTATGACGGGTTATTCATAGTTATAATTGATTTGTCAGGTATGTATTGTGTAGCTGAAATAACCAGATGATTTTTTCGACCCTTAACGGTAGTTGTTTCAGGTATTTTCAGGTAAACAAACGATTTGAAGATTTATGACACGTTATTCATAATTACAATTGAATTGTCAGGTATGTAGTAGTGTATTGCTAAAATAGCCAGATGATTTTTTCGACCCCCTTAACCATATAGGGGGCGGGGCTCCAAGACCCAGACTCCGCCCCCTATATGGTTAAGGGGGTCGAAAAATCATCTGTATACTACTCAGATGAAAAAATTTGAAAGATTTGAAAATCGAAAAAAACGGAGAAGAGAGGCTAGAGGAGATTGAGAAGGAGGAGACTACGGTTGAGAAAAATGAGAATGCGTTACACCTGAAGACGTCGGAAAATTCAAACGACTTTGGAGAGATGAAGGACGATAAGAATGAGAGCAGGAAGTGAATAATATTGGACATCCGGCTTTTTTTCCGATTCCACATGGGAATCGGAAAATGAGCCGGATGTCACTTCCAGCGAAACCGATGCCCGCAATCAGCGAGAATCCAGTTTAGGTGGGGATACAAGCCGAGGAAATCATTCGACAGGAAGAAAATAATGTCATATATTTGGACATCCGGCTTATTTTCCGATTCCACGTGGGAATCGGAAAATGAGCCGAATGTCACTTCCAGCGGAACCGATGACCAACAATCAGCGAGAATCCAGATGAAAAAATTTGGAAGATTTAAAAGTCGAAAAACGGAGAAGAGAGGCTAGAGGAGATTGAGAAGGAGGAGACTACGGTTAAGAAAAATGAGAAGGCGTTACACCTGAAGACGTCGGAAAATTCAAACGACTTTGGAGAGATGAAGGACGATAAAAATGAGAGCAGGAAGTGAATAATATTGGACATCCGGCTTATTTTCCGATTCCACATGGGAATCGGAAAATGAGCCGGATGTCACTTCCAGCGAAACCGATGCCCGCAATCAGCGAGAATCCAGTTTAGGTGGGGATACAAGCCGAGGAAATCATTCGACAGGAAGAAAATAATGTCATATATTTTGACATCCGGCTTATTTTCCGATTCCACGTGGGAAGCGGAAAATGAGCCGAATGTCACTTCCAGCGGAACCGATGACCAACAATCTGCGAAAATCCAGATGAAAAAATTCGGAAGATTTAAAAAATCGAAAAAACGGAGAAGAGAGGCTAGAGGAGATTGAGAAGGAGGAGACTACGGTTGAGGAAAATGAGAAGGCGTTACATCTGAAGACGTCGGAAAATTCATACGACTTTGGAGAGATGAAGGACGAAAAGAAGAAGAGCAGGAAGTGAATAATATTGGACATCCGGCTTAATTTCCGATTCTACGTGGGAATAGGAAAATGAGCCGAATGTCACCTTCAGCGGAACCGATGACCAACAATCAGCGAAAATCCAGATGAAAAAATTTGGAAGATTTAAAAAATCGAAAAAACGGAGAAGAGAGGCTAGAGGAGATTGAGAAGGAGGAGACTACGGTTGAGGAAAATGAGAAGGCGTTACATCTGAAGACGTCGGAAAATTCATACGACTTTGGAGAGATGAAGGACGAAAAGAAGAAGAGCAGGAAGTGAATAATATTGGACATCCGGCTTATTTTCCGATTCTACGTGGGAATAGGAAAATGAGCCGAATGTCACCTTCAGCGGAACCGATGACCAACAATCAGCGAGAATCCAGTTTAGGTGGGGATACAAGCCGAGGAAATCATTCGACATGAAGAAAATAATGTCATATATTTGGACATCCGGCTTATTTTCCGATTCCACGCGGGAATCGGAAAATGAGCCGGATGTCACTTCCAGCGAAACCGATGCCCGCAATCAGTGAGAATCCAGTTTAGGTGGTGGAAACAAGCCGAGGGAACAGAAAAAGATGTCGGACCAAGAACACCGGACGATAAAGAAAAAGTTTAACTCGGATGCTTCATTGTCACGTGGGAATCGGAAAATGAGCCGGATGTCACTTCCAGCGAAACCGCTGATCACAATCAGCGAGAATCCAGATAAAAAAAATTCAAAAAAAAAAAGAAATCCAACGCCATCAGCTCGTCGCTCGTCGTTCTTTCCTTCTCGTTCAGTTTTGGTGTGGATACAAGCCGAGGACGTTTTGGCGCCAATTCTGGAAGATTTAAAAATCGAAAAAACGGAGAAAAAAAGAAATCCAACGCCATCAGCTCGTCGCTCGTCGTTCTTTCCTTCTCGTTCAGTCTGGGTGGTGGAAACAAGCCGAGGACGTTTTGGCGCCAATTCTGGAAGATTTAAAAATCGAAAAAACGGAGAAGAAAAAAAGAAATCCAACGCCATCAGCTCGTCGCTCGTCGTTCTTTCCTTCTCGTTCAGTCTGGGTGGTGGAAAGAAAGTTCAGCTCGGATGCTTCAATGCCACGAGGGAATCGGAAAATGAGCCGGATGTCACTTCCAGCGAAACCGATGCCCGCAATCAGCGAGAATCCAGTTTAGGTGGTGGAGACAAGCCGAGGGAACAGAAAATAATGTCGGACCAAGAACAACAGACGAGAAAGAGAAAGTTCATCTCGGATGCTTCAATGCCACGTGGGAATCGGAAAGTGAGATGGATGTCACTTCCAGCGAAACCGATGCCCGCAATCAGCGCGAATCCAGTTTAGGTGGTGGATACAAGCCGAAGAAATTATTCGACAGAAAGAAAATAATGTCGGACCAAGAACACCAGACGAGAAAGAGAAAGTTCAGCTCGGATTCTCCAATGCCACGCGGGAATCGGAAAATGAGCCGGATGTCACTTCTAGCGGAACCGATGACCACGATCCGCGAGAATCCAGATGAAAAAATCGAAAAAAAATCCAACGCCATCAGCTCGTCGCTCGTCGTTCTTTCCTTCTCGTTTAGTTTTGGCGCCAATTCTGGAAGATTTACGAATCGAAAAAACGCAGAAGAGAGGCGAGAGGAGATTGAGAAGGAGAAGACTACAGTTGAGAAAAATGAGAAGGCGTTACATCTGAAGACGTCGGAAAATTCAAACGACTTTGGAGAGATGAAGGACGATAAGAATGAGAGCAGAAAGTGAATAATATTGGACATCCGGCTTATTTGCCGATTCCGCGTGGGACTCGGAAAATGAGCCGAATGTCACTTCCAGCGGAACCGATGACCAACAATCAGCGAGAATCCAGATGAAAAAATTTAGAAGATTTAAAAATCGAAAAAACGGAAAAGAGAGGCTAGAGGAGATTGAGAAGGAGGAGACCACGGTTGAGGAAAATGAGAAGGCATTACATCTGAAGACGTCGGAAAATTCAAACGACTTTGAAGAGATGAAGGACGAAAAGAAGAAGAGCAGGAAGTGAATAATATTGGACATCCGGCTTATTTTCCGATTCCATGTGGGAATCGGAAAATGAGCCGAATGTCACTTCCAGCGGAACCGATGACCAACAATCAGCGAGAATCCAGATGAAAAAATTTGAAAGATTTGAAAATCGAAAAAAACGGAGAAGAGAGGCTAGAGGAGATTGAGAAGGAGGAGACTACGGTTGAGAAAAATGAGAATGCGTTACACCTGAAGACGTCGGAAAATTCAAACGACTTTGGAGAGATGAAGGACGATAAGAATGAGAGCAGGAAGTGAATAATATTGGACATCCGGCTTTTTTTCCGATTCCATATGGGAATCGGAAAATGAGCCGGATGTCACTTCCAGCGAAACCGATGCCCGCAATCAGCGAGAATCCAGTTTAGGTGGGGATACAAGCCGAGGAAATCATTCGACAGGAAGAAAATAATGTCATATATTTGGACATCCGGCTTATTTTCCGATTCCACGTGGGAATCGGAAAATGAGCCGAATGTCACTTCCAGCGGAACCGATGACCAACAATCAGCGAGAATCCAGATGAAAAAATTTGGAAGATTTAAAAATCGAAAAACGGAGAAGAGAGGCTAGAGGAGATTGAGAAGGAGGAGACTACGGTTGAGAAAAATGAGAAGGCGTTACACCTGAAGACGTCGGAAAATTCAAACGACTTTGGAGAGATGAAGGACGATAAAAATGAGAGCAGGAAGTGAATAATATTGGACATCCGGCTTATTTTCCGATTCCACATGGGAATCGGAAAATGAGCCGGATGTCACTTCCAGCGAAACCGATGCCCGCAATCAGCGAGAATCCAGTTTAGGTGGGGATACAAGCCGAGGAAATCATTCGACAGGAAGAAAATAATGTCATATATTTTGACATCCGGCTTATTTTCCGATTCCACGTGGGAAGCGGAAAATGAGCCGAATGTCACTTTCAGCGGAACCGATGACCAACAATCAGCGAGAATCCAGATGAAAAAATTTGAAAGATTTGAAAATCGAAAAAACGGAGAAGAGAGGCTAGAGGAGATTGAGAAGGAGGAGACTACGGTTGAGAAAAATGAGAAGGCGCTACACCTGAAGACGTCGGAAAATTCAAACGACTTTGGAGAGATGAAGGACGAAAAGAAGAAAAGCAGGAAGTGAATAATATTGGACATCCGGCTTATTCACCGATTCCACATGGGAATCGGAAAATGAGCCGGATGTCACTTCCAGCGAAACCGATGCCCGCAATCAGCGAGAATCCAGTTTAGGTGGTGGATACAAGCCGAGGAAATCATTCGACAGGAAGAAAATAATGTCATATGGCTTATTTTCCGATTCCATGTGGGAATCGGAAAATGAGCCGAATGTCACTTCCAGCGGAACCGATGACCAACAATCAGCGAAAATCCAGATGAAAAAATTTGGAAGATTTAAAAAATCGAAAAAACGGAGAAGAGAGGCTAGAGGAGATTGAGAAGGAGGAGACTACGGTTGAGGAAAATGAGAAGGCGTTACATCTGAAGACGTCGGAAAATTCATACGACTTTGGAGAGATGAAGGACGAAAAGAAGAAGAGCAGGAAGTGAATAATATTGGACATCCGGCTTATTTTCCGATTCTACGTGGGAATAGGAAAATGAGCCGAATGTCACCTTCAGCGGAACCGATGACCAACAATCTGCGAGAATCCAGTTTAGGTGGGGATACAAGCCGAGGAAATCATTCGACAGGAAGAAAATAATGTCATATATTTGGACATCCGGCTTATTTTCCGATTCCACGCGGGAATCGAAAAATGAGCCGAATGTCACTTCCAGCGAAACCGATGCCCGCAATCAGCGAGAATCCAGTTTAGGTGGTGGATACAAGCCGAGGAAATCATTCGACAGGAAGAAAATAATGTAATATATTTGGACATCCGGCTTATTTTTCGATTCCACGTGGGAATCGGAAAATGAGCCGAATGTCACTTCCAGCGAAACCGATGCCCGCAATCAGCGAGAATCCAGTTTAGGTGGGGATACAAGCCGAGGAAATCATTCGACAGGAAGAAAATAATGTCATATATTTGGACATCCGGCTTATTTCCGATTCCACGTGGGAATCGGGAAATGAGCCGGATGTCACTTCCAGCGAAACCGATGCCCGCAATCAGCGAGAATCCAGTTTAGGTGGTGGATACAAGCCGAGGAAATCATTCGACAGGTAGAAAATAATGTCGGACCAAGAACACCAGACGAGAAAGAGAAAGTTCAGCTCGGATGCTTCAATGCCACGTGGGAATCGGAAAATGAGCCGAATGTCACTTCCAGCGAAACCGATGCCCGCAATCAGCGAGAATCCAGTTTAGGTGGTGGATACAAGCCGAGGAAATCATTCGACAGGAAGAAAATAATGTCATATATTTGGACATCCGGCTTATTTTCCGATTCCACGTGGGAATCGGAAAATGAGCCGAATGTCACTTCCAGCGAAACCGATGCCCGCAATCAGCGAGAATCCAGTTTAGGTGGTGGATACAAGCCGAGGAAATCATTCGACAGGAAGAAAATAATGTAATATATTTGGACATCCGGCTTATTTTTCGATTCCACGTGGGAATCGGAAAATGAGCCGAATGTCACTTCCAGCGAAACCGATGCCCGCAATCAGCGAGAATCCAGTTTAGGTGGTGGATACAAGCCGAGGAAATCATTCGACAGGTAGAAAATAATGTCGGACCAAGAATATTAGACGAGAAAGCGAAAGTCCGGCTTGGATGCTTCGATTCCACGTGGGAATCGGAAAATGAGCCGGATGTCACTTCCAGCGAAACCGATGCCCGCAATCAGCGAGAATCCAGTTTAGGTGGTGGATACAAGCCGAGGAAATCATTCGACAGTGTCAGACAAATAATGTCATGTATTTGAGACATCCGAAAGTTCATCTCGGATGCTTCAATGCCACGTGGGAATCGGAAAATGAGCCGAATGTCACTTCCAGCGAAACCGATGCCCGCAATCAGCGAGAATCCAGTTTAGGTGGTGGATACAAGCCGAGGGAACAGAAAATCATGTCGGACAGGAAGAAAATAATGTCGATATATTTGAGACAGTCCGGCTTGGATGTTTCCGATGCCACGTGGGAATCGGAAAATGAGCCGGATGTCACTTCCAGCGAAACCGATGCCCGCAATCAGCGAGAATCCAGTTTAGGTGGTGGATACAAGCCGAGGAAATCATTCGACAGTGTCAGAACAATAATGTCATATGAGATTGAGACAGTCCGGCTTGGATGTTTCCGATGCCACGTGGGAATCGGAAAATGAGCCGGATGTCACTTCCAGCGAAACCGATGCCCGCAATCAGCGAGAATCCAGTTTAGGTGGTGGAGACAAGCCGAGGAACAGAAAATCATGTCGGACCAGGAAGACCAAATAATGTAGATATAGTTGGACATCTCGGCTTATGTTTCGATTCCACGTGGGAATCGGAAAATGAGCCGGATGTCACTTCCAGCGAAACCGATGCCCGCAATCAGCGAGAATCCAGTTTAGGTGGTGGATACAAGCCGAGGAAATCATTCGACAGAAAGAAAATAATGTCGGACCAAGAACACCAGACGAGAAAGAGAAAGTTCAGCTCGGATGCTTCAATTCCACGTGGGAATCGGAAAATGAGCCGGATGTCACTTCCAGCGAAACCGATGCCCGCAATCAGCGAGAATCCAGTTTAGGTGGTGGAGACAAGCCGAGGGAACAGAAAATAATGTCGGACCAAGAACACCATGACGAGAAAGAGAAAGTTCATCTCGGATGCTTCAATGCCACGTGGGAATCGGAAAATGAGCCGGATGTCACTTCCAGCGAAACCGATGCCCGCAATCAGTGAGAATCCAGTTTAGGTGGTGGAGACAAGCCGAGGGAACAGAAAATAATGTCGGACCAAGAACACCAGATGATGTAAGAGATAAGTTCATCTCGGCATGCTTCCAATGCCACGTGGGAATCGGAAAATGAGCCGGATGTCACTTCCAGCGAAACCGATGCCCGCAATCAGCGAGAATCCAGTTTAGGTGGTGGATACAAGCCGAAGAAATCATTCGACAGAAAGAAAATAATGTCGGACCAAGAACACCAGACGAGACAGAGAAAGTTCAGCTCGGATGCTTCAATGCCACGTGGGAATCGGAAAATGAGCCGGATGTCACTTCCAGCGAAACCGATGCCCGCAATCAGCGAGAATCCAGTTCAGGTGGTGGAGACAAGCCGAGGGAACAGAAAATAATGTCGGACCAAGAACACCAGACGAGAATGAGAAAGTTCATCTCGGATGCTTCAATGCCACGTGGGAATCGGAAAATGAGCCGGATGTCACTTCCAGCGAAACCGATGCCCGCAATCAGTGAGAATTCAGTTTAGGTGGTGGAGACAAGCCAAGGGAACAGAAAATAATGTCGGACCAAGAACACCAGACGAGAAAGAGAAAGTTCATCTTGGATGCTTCAATGCCACGTGGGAATCGGAAAATGAGCCGGATGTCACTTCCAGCGAAACCGATGCCCGCAATCAGTGAGAATCCAGTTTAGGTGGTGAAGACAAGCCGAGGGAATCAGAAAATAATGTCGGACCAAGAACACCAGACGAGAAATGAGAAAGTTCATCTCGGATGCTTCAATGCCACGTGGGAATCGGAAAATGAGCCGGATGTCACTTCCAGCGAAACCGATGCCCGCAATCAGCGAGAATCCAGTTTAGGTGGTGGAGACAAGCCGAGGGAACAGAAAATAATGTCGGACCAAGAACACCAGACGAGAAAGAGAAAGTTACATCTCGGCATGCTTCCAATGCCACGCGGGAATCGGAAAATGAGCCGGATGTCACTTCCAGCGAAACCGATGCCCGCAATCAGCGAGAATCCAGTTTAGGTGGTGGATACAAGCCGAGGAAATCATTCGACAGGAAGAAAATAATGTCATATGGCTTATTTTCCGATTCCATGTGGGAATCGGAAAATGAGCCGAATGTCACTTCCAGCGGAACCGATGACCAACAATCTGCGAAAATCCAGATGAAAAAATTTGGAAGATTTAAAAAATCGAAAAAACGGAGAAGAGAGGCTAGAGGAGATTGAGAAGGAGGAGACTACGGTTGAGGAAAATGAGAAGGCGTTACATCTGAAGACGTCGGAAAATTCATACGACTTTGGAGAGATGAAGGACGAAAAGAAGAAGAGCAGGAAGTGAATAATATTGGACATCCGGCTTATTTTCCGATTCTACGTGGGAATAGGAAAATGAGCCGAATGTCACCTTCAGCGGAACCGATGACCAACAATCAGCGAGAATCCAGTTTAGGTGGGGATACAAGCCGAGGAAATCATTCGACATGAAGAAAATAATGTCATATATTTGGACATCCGGCTTATTTTCCGATTCCACGCGGGAATCGGAAAATGAGCCGGATGTCACTTCCAGCGAAACCGATGCCCGCAATCAGTGAGAATCCAGTTTAGGTGGTGGAAACAAGCCGAGGGAACAGAAAAAGATGTCGGACCAAGAACACCGGACGATAAAGAAAAAGTTTAACTCGGATGCTTCATTGTCACGTGGGAATCGGAAAATGAGCCGGATGTCACTTCCAGCGAAACCGCTGATCACAATCAGCGAGAATCCAGATAAAAAAAATTCGAAAAAAAAAGAAATCCAACGCCATCAGCTCGTCGCTCGTCGTTCTTTCCTTCTCGTTCAGTTTTGGTGTGGATACAAGCCGAGGACGTTTTGGCGCCAATTCTGGAAGATTTAAAAATCGAAAAAACGGAGAAAAAAAGAAATCCAACGCCATCAGCTCGTCGCTCGTCGTTCTTTCCTTCTCGTTCAGTCTGGGTGGTGGAAACAAGCCGAGGACGTTTTGGCGCCAATTCTGGAAGATTTAAAAATCGAAAAAACGGAGAAGAAAAAAAGAAATCCAACGCCATCAGCTCGTCGCTCGTCGTTCTTTCCTTCTCGTTCAGTCTGGGTGGTGGAAAGAAAGTTCAGCTCGGATGCTTCAATGCCACGAGGGAATCGGAAAATGAGCCGGATGTCACTTCCAGCGAAACCGATGCCCGCAATCAGCGAGAATCCAGTTTAGGTGGTGGAGACAAGCCGAGGGAATAGAAAATAATGCCGGACCAAGAACAACAGACGAGAAAGAGAAAGTTCATCTCGGATGCTTCAATGCCACGTGGGAATCGGAAAGTGAGATGGATGTCACTTCCAGCGAAACCGATGCCCGCAATCAGCGCGAATCCAGTTTAGGTGGTGGATACAAGCCGAAGAAATTATTCGACAGAAAGAAAATAATGTCGGACCAAGAACACCAGACGAGAAAGAGAAAGTTCAGCTCGGATGCTTCAATGCCACGTGGGAATCGGAAAATGAGCCGGATGTCACTTCCAGCGAAACCGATGCCCGCAATCAGCGAGAATCCAGTTTAGGTGGTGGAGACAAGCCGAGGGAACAGAAAATAATGTCGGACCAAGAACACCAGATGAGAAAGAGAAAGTTCATCTCGGATGCTTCAATGCCACGTGGGAATCGGAAAATGAGCCGGATGTCACTTCCAGCGAAACCGATGCCCGCAATCAGCGCGAATCCAGTTTAGGTGGTGGATACAAGCCGAAGAAATTATTCGACAGAAAGAAAATAATGTCGGACCAAGAACACCAGACGAGAAAGAGAAAGTTCAGCTCGGATGCTTCAATGCCACGTGGGAATCGGAAAATGAGCCGGATGTCACTTCCAGCGAAACCG
Source organism: Caenorhabditis nigoni (assembly GCA_027920645.1). NCBI lineage: Eukaryota > Metazoa > Nematoda > Chromadorea > Rhabditida > Rhabditidae > Caenorhabditis > Caenorhabditis nigoni. The sequence continues at coordinate 28,522,031 of CP115869.1, read as the reverse complement.
ATGCCCGCAATCAGCGAGAATCCAGTTCAGGTGGTGGAGACAAGCCGAGGGAACAGAAAATAATGTCGGACCAAGAACACCAGACGAGAAAGAGAAAGTTCATCTCGGATGCTTCAATGCCACGTGGGAATCGGAAAATGAGCCGGATGTCACTTCCAGCGAAACCGATGCCCGCAATCAGTGAGAATTCAGTTTAGGTGGTGGAGACAAGCCAAGGGAACAGAAAATAATGTCGGACCAAGAACACCAGACGAGAAAGAGAAAGTTCATCTTGGATGCTTCAATGCCACGTGGGAATCGGAAAATGAGCCGGATGTCACTTCCAGCGAAACCGATGCCCGCAATCAGTGAGAATCCAGTTTAGGTGGTGAAGACAAGCCGAGGGAACAGAAAATAATGTCGGACCAAGAACACCAGACGAGAAAGAGAAAGTTCATCTCGGATGCTTCAATGCCACGTGGGAATCGGAAAATGAGCCGGATGTCACTTCCAGCGAAACCGATGCCCGCAATCAGTGAGAATCCAGTTTAGGTGGTGGAGACAAGCCGAGGGAACAGAAAATAATGTCGGACCAAGAACACCAGATGAGAAAGAGAAAGTTCATCTCGGATGCTTCAATGCCACGCGGGAATCGGAAAATGAGCCGGATGTCACTTCCAGCGAAACCGATGCCCGCAATCAGCGCGAATCCAGTTTAGGTGGTGGATACAAGCCGAAGAAATCATTCGACAGAAAGAAAATAATGTCGGACCAAGAACACCAGACGAGAAAGAGAAAGTTCAGCTCGGATGCTTCAATGCCACGTGGGAATCGGAAAATGAGCCGGATGTCACTTCCAGCGAAACCGATGCCCGCAATCAGCGAGAATCCAGTTCAGGTGGTGGAGACAAGCCGAGGGAACAGAAAATAATGTCGGACCAAGAACACCAGACGAGAAAGAGAAAGTTCATCTCGGATGCTTCAATGCCACGTGGGAATCGGAAAATGAGCCGGATGTCACTTCCAGCGAAACCGATGCCCGCAATCAGTGAGAATTCAGTTTAGGTGGTGGAGACAAGCCAAGGGAACAGAAAATAATGTCGGACCAAGAACACCAGATGAGAAAGAGAAAGTTCATCTCGGATGCTTCAATGCCACGTGGGAATCGGAAAATGAGCCGGATGTCACTTCCAGCGAAACCGATGCCCGCAATCAGCGCGAATCCAGTTTAGGTGGTGGATACAAGCCGAAGAAATTATTCGACAGAAAGAAAATAATGTCGGACCAAGAACACCAGACGAGAAAGAGAAAGTTCAGCTCGGATGCTTCAATGCCACGTGGGAATCGGAAAATGAGCCGGATGTCACTTCCAGCGAAACCGATGCCCGCAATCAGCGAGAATCCAGTTCAGGTGGTGGAGACAAGCCGAGGGAACAGAAAATAATGTCGGACCAAGAACACCAGACGAGAAAGAGAAAGTTCATCTCGGATGCTTCAATGCCACGTGGGAATCGGAAAATGAGCCGGATGTCACTTCCAGCGAAACCGATGCCCGCAATCAGTGAGAATTCAGTTTAGGTGGTGGAGACAAGCCAAGGGAACAGAAAATAATGTCGGACCAAGAACACCAGACGAGAAAGAGAAAGTTCATCTTGGATGCTTCAATGCCACGTGGGAATCGGAAAATGAGCCGGATGTCACTTCCAGCGAAACCGATGCCCGCAATCAGTGAGAATCCAGTTTAGGTGGTGAAGACAAGCCGAGGGAACAGAAAATAATGTCGGACCAAGAACACCAGACGAGAAAGAGAAAGTTCATCTCGGATGCTTCAATGCCACGTGGGAATCGGAAAATGAGCCGGATGTCACTTCCAGCGAAACCGATGCCCGCAATCAGTGAGAATCCAGTTTAGGTGGTGGAGACAAGCCGAGGGAACAGAAAATAATGTCGGACCAAGAACACCAGATGAGAAAGAGAAAGTTCATCTCGGATGCTTCAATGCCACGCGGGAATCGGAAAATGAGCCGGATGTCACTTCCAGCGAAACCGATGCCCGCAATCAGCGCGAATCCAGTTTAGGTGGTGGATACAAGCCGAAGAAATCATTCGACAGAAAGAAAATAATGTCGGACCAAGAACACCAGACGAGAAAGAGAAAGTTCAGCTCGGATGCTTCAATGCCACGTGGGAATCGGAAAATGAGCCGGATGTCACTTCCAGCGAAACCGATGCCCGCAATCAGCGAGAATCCAGTTCAGGTGGTGGAGACAAGCCGAGGGAACAGAAAATAATGTCGGACCAAGAACACCAGACGAGAAAGAGAAAGTTCATCTCGGATGCTTCAATGCCACGTGGGAATCGGAAAATGAGCCGGATGTCACTTCCAGCGAAACCGATGCCCGCAATCAGTGAGAATTCAGTTTAGGTGGTGGAGACAAGCCAAGGGAACAGAAAATAATGTCGGACCAAGAACACCAGACGAGAAAGAGAAAGTTCATCTTGGATGCTTCAATGCCACGTGGGAATCGGAAAATGAGCCGGATGTCACTTCCAGCGAAACCGATGCCCGCAATCAGTGAGAATCCAGTTTAGGTGGTGAAGACAAGCCGAGGGAACAGAAAATAATGTCGGACCAAGAACACCAGACGAGAAAGAGAAAGTTCATCTCGGATGCTTCAATGCCACGCGGGAATCGGAAAATGAGCCGGATGTCACTTCCAGCGAAACCGATGCCCGCAATCAGCGCGAATCCAGTTTAGGTGGTGGATACAAGCCGAAGAAATCATTCGACAGAAAGAAAATAATGTCATATGGCTTATTTTCCGATTCCATGTGGGAATCGGGAAATGAGCCGAATGTCACTTCCAGCGGAACCGATGACCAACAATCTGCGAAAATCCAGATGAAAAAATTCGGAAGATTTAAAAAATCGAAAAAACGGAGAAGAGAGGCTAGAGGAGATTGAGAAGGAGGAGACTACGGTTGAGGAAAATGAGAAGGCGTTACATCTGAAGACGTCGGAAAATTCATACGACTTTGGAGAGATGAAGGACGAAAAGAAGAAGAGCAGGAAGTGAATAATATTGGACATCCGGCTTAATTTCCGATTCTACGTGGGAATAGGAAAATGAGCCGAATGTCACCTTCAGCGGAACCGATGACCAACAATCAGCGAGAATCCAGTTTAGGTGGGGATACAAGCCGAGGAAATCATTCGACATGAAGAAAATAATGTCATATATTTGGACATCCGGCTTATTTTCCGATTCCACGCGGGAATCGGAAAATGAGCCGGATGTCACTTCCAGCGAAACCGATGCCCGCAATCAGTGAGAATCCAGTTTAGGTGGTGGAAACAAGCCGAGGGAACAGAAAAAAATGTCGGACCAAGAACACCAGACGATAAAGAGAAAGTTCAGCTCGGATTCTCCAATGCCACGCGGGAATCGGAAAATGAGCCGGATGTCACTTCTAGCGGAACCGATGACCACGATCCGCGAGAATCCAGATGAAAAAATCGAAAAAAATCCAACGCCATCAGCTCGTCGCTCGTCGTTCTTTCTTTCTCGTTTAGTTTTGGCGCCAATTCTGGAAGATTTACGAATCGAAAAAACGCAGAAGAGAGGCGAGAGGAGATTGAGAAGGAGGAGACTACGGTTGAGGAAAATGAGAAGGCGTTACATCTGAAGACGTCGGAAAATTCATACGACTTTGGAGAGATGAAGGACGAAAAGAAGAAGAGCAGGAAGTGAATAATATTGGACATCCGGCTTAATTTCCGATTCTACGTGGGAATAGGAAAATGAGCCGAATGTCACCTTCAGCGGAACCGATGACCAACAATCAGCGAGAATCCAGATGAGTAGTATACAGATGATTTTTTCGACCCCCTTAACCATATAGGGGGCGGAGTCTGGGTCTTGGAGCCCCGCCCCCTATATGGTTAAGGGGGTCGAAAAAATCATCTGGCTATTTTAGCAATACACTACTACATACCTGACAATTCAATTGTAATTATGAATAACGTGTCATAAATCTTCAAATCGTTTGTTTACCTGAAAATACCTGAAACAACTACCGTTAAGGGTCGAAAAAATCATCTGGTTATTTCAGCTACACAATACATACCTGACAATTCAATTATAATTATGAATAACCCGTCATAAATCTTCAAATCGTTTGTTTATCTGAAAATACCTGAAAGACCTAACGATGATAATAAAATTCTATTACTGTATATATTAAATTTTAAAAAAAAACCTAAACGAAACAATCAAAAATGATTGAAATGAATTATATTAAAAAATAAATGTCTTTAAATACATTACTCGAGACTAAACCCCTAACATTTTAAACAAACCTTCTCTAACCAAATTGTAAATTGGGTTTTACTTTTATATTTCGCAACAACCACGAAACTCTATCATATAAAAAATAAAAAACCACCATAATTGGCTTTGTTTAGACAACCTCCCAATTCAAATTCTGAATTGAGTTTATTTTTATATTTCGCAACAAATATGAAACCCTGAAGATATAGGGATTTGTTAGACACCAGGGCAAACCTAATGAAACTTCTCTATCCAAATTATGAATTGGTTTTATTTTTATATTTCGCAACAACCACGAAACTCTATCATATAAAAAATAAATAACACCATGATTGGATTTGTTTAGACACCCTCCCAATCCAAATTCTAAATTGAGTTTATTTTTATATTTCGCAACTAATATGAAACCCCGAAGATATAGAGATTTGATTAGACACCCTGACAAACCTAATGAAGCTTCTCAGCCAAATTATGAATCGGGTTTACTTTTAGATTTCGCAACAACCACGAAACTCTATCATATAAAAAATAAATAACACCATAATTGGATTTGTTTAGACACCCTCCCAATCCAAATTCTAAATTGAGTTTATTTTTATATTTCGCAACAAATATGAAACCCTGAAGATATAGAGATTTGTTTAGACACCCTACTAAACCTAATGAACCTTCTCTATCTAAATTGCAAATTGGATTTATTTTTATATTTCGCAACAACCACGAAACCGTGTTTCTATGTTAATTATTAAATTTGTTTTTCACAACATTCAAGTATAGGAATGATAAAAACTGAATTTAATTAGATTTGTGCAGACACCTTTCTATCTCAAAATGGAAAAGACTGCTATACAATTTTCATAACTAAACAAGAATATCCTTATTTTTAACGAACCAGAGAATCAACAAAAATGTATATACCATTATTTACATGTCAATTGAAAAAATTTAAAATAAATAATTTTATTATTGTAACCCTTTAAAAAAAACCAACCGAAGTTGTAAAAAAAAAAGTTCAACAGTAATAAAATTCAAGGATTATATATATATATATATATAAAAAACTATTCAAAAAATATATGTTAACTGCTCAAAAACATGAACAATTATCAATTAGTTTTTTTAAAAGGCTTCGGATATTTAGACCATCCTGTACGTTTTTGACAATCTATACAAAAATTATACATCAAATGATCATCCTCAACTCGAACCGTGGGTTTACAACATGAAGCGAGAACTACGGAGACAACAGCACCTCTACCTGTGACAGCACTTGGTACCACTGAAAGTAAAATCATTACAATTTGTTCATTGTGTTGATTAACTCACTTTCTTTCCAACTTCTCCCTTCAACAGGGTATGATATAGATTCAGCAGCGGTATTCTTATCCAATCCATAAAAAGCCAATGTATATTTTTCAACATGTCCAGGATACTTCATAGCAAAAGTCCGTTTATCACATTTAGGACAAAACTTTGAAATATATTGACCTTGATGTATCACAATAGAAGACGCACAATCATTACATAGGGAATATACCATAACACCTGTTCCATTGACGAGAGCATTAGGTGTCATCTCAGACCACATTATGAAATTTCTCAACATCGTAACTACGTTTTATACATACACTAAAACCCGCCCCT
>CP115869.1:28495292-28515300 GCA_027920645.1 Caenorhabditis nigoni | reverse complement strand
ATATCTTTGTAGACAAATTATCCTGTACTACATCAATGAAAAATCAGATATTTCTAAGATCAGAGGAAATGAAGGGTATCACCGAGAAGGATTGAGCCACTAGCAGAATTATTTAAGACACGTTCTCTGTAGAACTCAACTTCAAGCCTATTGTCCACTGTACAGAAAAATTCAAACTAGTTTTTATGCATTGATATTTTATATCATAAAAGTTGGGACACATTTAAGATAAAAAATTTATATTTGGTTCAGACCCACCCAGTATTGTCCAAACGGTGACCAACTTTGGTCAAAAAATGAAAATTTTTCTCGATGGAGATAATGATTAGATTCAACTTGGAATAGATTAAACTTGCTATTTTGAGCATTTTTTGTGTTGAAACAAAAATTCTAACTCGTTTCCTTTCAGACGAAAATTTTCATTTTTGATCCGATTTCGAAAAAAATGACTGAAAATCCGTCGTCGTGAAAAATTTCAAGGTTACTGCAAAAAAGATAATGTCATATTCAAATCCGGCGTGCAAAATGACACTAGAAAACATTTAGGTAAGTTAGCATATCCTGGGCCTAAGACCAGTTTTAGGCCAAAAAGTGCGAAAAAATGAGGTTTCATCATGTGGGGGAGTACATGGCACTAAAATTTCGCCCAAAATCGACCCTCTCCAATTTTGATGAAATTTGCACCGGATGTTGTAGTTTTGATGGGTATTATTCTGGCAAAATTTCAATCTTCGATCTCATCATCTTCGTGCATTTTCGGACCACTTGGTTTTTCACTGAAAATAGTCTTGGAAGCAATTTTTGCCTCTTTTTTGGTGCTTCTCAAAATGCGCGAAGATGATGAGATCGAAGATTGAAATTTTGCCAGAATAATACCCATCAAAACTACAACATCCGGTGCAAATTTCATCAAAATTGGAGAGGGTCGATTTTGGGCGAAATTTTAGTGCCATGTACTCCCCCACATGATGAAACCTCATTTTTTCGCACTTTTTGGCCTAAAATTGGTCTTAGGCCCAGGATATGCTAACTTACCTGAATGTTTTCTAGTGTCATTTTGCACGCCGGATTTGAATATGACATTATCTTTTTTGCAGTAACCTTGAAATTTTTCACGACGACGGATTTTCAGTCATTTTTTTCGAAATCGGATCAAAAATGAAAATTTTCGTCTGAAAGGAAACGAGTTAGAATTTTTGTTTCAACACAAAAAATGCTCAAAATAGCAAGTTTAATCTATTCCGAGTTGAATCTAATCATTATCTCCATCGAGAAAAATTTTCATTTTTTGACCAAAGTTGGTCACCGTTTGGAACATACTGGGTGGGTCTGAACCAAATATAAATTTTTTATCTTAAAACTGTCCCAACTTTTATGATATAAAATATCAATGCATAAAAACTAGTTTGAATTTTTCTGTACAGCACTATTTTCGATTCTCACAGAGAATGTGTCTTAAATATTGGATATTCCTGGATACGATAACTAATATTTGAACAATCAAGCTTGCCTCACTAGAAGAGAAACATTCAACCAAAAGACAAGTAGCTAAAAGATATGCTTATTGATTCGCTGGGAAAATTGTTGAACAAGACTGCATTTCGATAATAGGAAATGGAATAATCCCATTCCAGACGAATTGCTCATAAAATGAAGAAAAATCCAACGAGGAGTCACAGGTTCAACCATCTCCATACCATGACGAGGTACTACAAATTACGGTAACTCCGAACTCTGACTGATCGTCTTCTCAGATGCATCAGAAGACATGATGGCTGCGTGAGTGTATTCGCACTACACATTCGAATCTGGACATCCCGCAATCAACCTCCAATGCAGCAAAACAAGTTCAAACCAGCCAAAAATGAGAACATGACAATCCCTAAAAGAATTCATAGCTATCTTCACCCAACAGTGCTATTGCTGTAAAAAGATATTCGTGTACTAGTGCTGGAAATCTGTTTCCTTTGGATTCTAAAAGAGCAAACAACTCGCCCATATCGATCAAAGAGGGCAAACGACTTTCAAATCAACAAATCATGAATCCAACCGAAAGGAACGGAATTATCTCTAAATCCACTGTCCAATTGAGTACAACTCATCAGATGTTGTTATTCGAGGACACACCACTCCACAGTACAACAAAAATCAGCAATGGCGAAAAAGTCCAAAAATTCCAAAAGACGGAAAAGACGAGTAGCCAAACAAATTGGAAACTTAATAACGAATGTGAAAGAATTCCAATATCTAGTAGTCCAAAAGATCTGTGATCCGGTATTTCAAAACAGAAAAAGATCAAAATCTACTGAACCGGCCTCACCTATAACTAAAACGAGCACATTGAGAATTCCAGATGAAAAAATCACATAAGTTGAACCCTTCCGTAGAATGAAAAACACAAAAAACTTGTCACAAATATCTATAAACCTCTTCTATCATTGAGCAAAGCTCTCCCAAAACATCAATGGGAATCCACATTAATGAAGCAATATACACAAGAATCGAAAGATCAGAAGATCTACTTGAGATTCATCCTTTCTTCTGAACTCCGCATTTACAAAAAGACAACACACTCCGGTACGAAAAGTCAGTAAAATCAACTGTACTCCCATCTATATCTTACAATTCTATAATGAATAAATTCACGAATAGAGATGATGGATCTATCGGAAACTGTCACCTCAAAGTCTTTACTGGTCTAGTAGCCTGCGTAGCTCTTTGAAATCCACAGAGTATAAATCAAGTTGAGAATCATCTACCACATCTGAGACCTCCAAAGCTACCTACTCTGAAAATCCCACCATGTGCCGATTCTTTGAGTATCTTGCCAAGGAAGATATCAGAATCCACGAACCATCAGATACTCTGACGGAATCTTGAGAAGATTCTTTTCGACTTGACGACAATCTCAACAGCAGTATTCTAGTAAAAGCGGAAACGATAATCAACAACCACCCACTTACTCCCCATTCCAGAAGTCCCAAGGAATGGTAGCCTTCAGCATCCCTGTAGTCTTCAGTACCCCTGTAGACTTCAGCACCCCTGAAATACCTGTCATCCGGTTACCGTACAATCCTCACCGATCGAATACGGAAACCTGGACTTTTCTACAAAAGTGGATGAAACTGGAAAAAGATCGAGAAAGCTTGGATACCTAGGTATCCACCATAACTTCGTAAATCGAAGCACTAAAAGAAAATGCTCATCTCGGAAAACAAAAATTACAAAAGTGGTGTTGAACAACGCAAACCTAGTCAGAAGAATTGAATGACCTCTTGGAATCATTGACAAAGTCAAAAGACAGCACCCGAATCGTGAAAAGTGCACATGAAGGCACAAAATCATCGTCCACCAACTCATATCTAGTTGGAAATCGACACATCTGAACTCAAAGTTGTTCAGGCAAGAAATCAAATACGGACGAAGATCCACGATATCAGTCGACCATCCTCCACAATCTATCATCATAGATGTCCAGAATAAGAGTATGATCCTGGAACCATTCAAAGATTTCAAGAGAAACCAAGCATATCTGATCCAACAACAAAAAGAGAACATAACCCTGAAGAGAAGATGATCTATGACACGTAACGTCTTGATCGGGTACCACAGCAAAAGGAGACAACAGACTTTCAAAACTGCTAACCAAATGATGGACTACAACAGATAGGCTCTCCCAGAAGGAAGAACATGAGAGTACCTAAAAGAAAGCAGAAGCGCTGAACATCAATCAAGTCCAGAGCGCAGTAGTCACCTCCTCGTCTGGGCCCCGGCCCCCCAATGTTGTCAATTTTTCCCATTGTCTTGGGACAATGACAACCTGAAAGCGATATAACCCAGAGTCTCCCGATTTTCCCCATAAAATCCCTCTGGATTATCCGCTTTAATCGGGTCATGTTCATTCCCCTTCTTATCTCTCTTCGTTCTCTAATTACAAGCGCATTGTTTCACTCAAATAATATAAATATTATTTGAACGACGCGCCAACACGCGTCGCAGCGGCCGCGCCGCGCCTGTCGGCACTGGTGCCGGCCGCGCATCTTTACTCAGTCTTCGCTGCGGCGAAGCGAGTGTTCGTATCTCACCAAGAGCTGACCGCTGTGCGGTCCCATTTTTACCTTTTATAGCATTTCAGCTAGTTTTCTACGTTTGGCATCGATTTGGTTTGCTAGCACCAGTTTTAGGAGGCAGCAAGGTTTCCTCCGGTAGCTCCCAGGAGGTTTTAGCCCTACACCTTTACTCCTTTTCTGTTCTTGCTTTCTTTTCCCAATTCCGTTGTCTTTGCCGTTTATTCAAATCCCCTTCCGTTAATAAACTTGGATTTGAATAGCTTGTGTACTGTTATTTCCTTTGCACCGCTTATCTTACACGTTTGGGGGAATTGGGGGTCATTTCAGGTTGCAGACACTCTCGGGTTAGGACATAGGATCGGTCTCGACTGACTGAGGATCCGCTGTCAACATAACCTGGGGAATTAAAAAAAAAACCTGGGGAATTTAGAAAAACCTGGGGAACTTTAAAAAAACCTGGGGAATTTAGAAAAACCTGGGGAATTTAGGAAAACCTGGGGAATTTATGAAAACCTGGGGAATTTAGAAAAACCTGGGGAATTCAGAAAAACCTGGGGAATTTAGGATGACCTGAGGAATTAAAAAAAAAACCTGGGGAATTTAGAAAAACCTGGGGAATTTAGAAAAACCTGGGGAATTAAGGAAAACCTGGGGAATTTTAAAAAAACCTGGGGAATTTAGGAAAACCTGGGGAATTTAGGAAAACCTGGGGAATCTAGGAAAACCTGGGGAATTTTAAAAAAACCTGGGGAATTTAGGAAAACCTGGGGAATTTAAAAAAACCTGGGGAATTTAGGAAAACCTGGGGAATTTAGAAAGACCTGGAGAATTTAGGAAAACCTGGAGAATTTAGGAAAACCTGGGAATTTAGAAAAACCTGGGGAATTCAGAAAAACCTGGGGAATTTAGGATAACCTGGGGAATTTAGAAAAACCTGGGGAATTTAGGAAAACCTGGGGAATTTAGGAAAACCTGGGGAATTTAGAAAAACCTGGGGAATTTAGGAAAACCTGGGGAATTTAGGAAAACCTGGGGAATTTAGGAAAACCTGGGGAATTTAAGAAAACCTGGGGAATTTAGAAAAACCTGGAGAATTTAGGAAAACCTGGGGAATTTAGGAAAACCTGGGGAATTTAAGAAAACCTGGGGAATTTTAAAAAAACCTGGGGAATTTAGAAAAACCTGGGGAATTTAGGAAAACCTGGGGAATTTATGAAAACCTGGGGAATTTAAAAAAAACCTGGGGAATTTAGGAAAACCTGGGGAATTTAGGATAACCTGGGGAATTAAAAAAAAAAACCTGGGGAATTTAGGAAAACCTGGGGAATTAAAAAAAAAAACCTGGGGAATTTAGGAAAACCTGGGGAATTTAAGAAAACCTGGGGAATTTTAAAAAAACCTGGGGAATTTAGGAAAACCTGGGGAATTTAGGAAAACCTGGGGAATTTATGAAAACCTGGGGAATTTAGAAAAACCTGGGAAATTTAGGAAAACCTGGGGAATTTAGGATAACCTGGGGAATTAAAAAAAAACCTGGGGAATTTAGGAAAACCTGGGGAATTTAAAAAAACCTGGGGAATTTAGGAAAACCTGGGGAATTTAAGAAAACCTGGGGAATTTTAAAAAAACCTGGGGAATTTAGAAAAAACTGGGGAATTTAGGAAAACCTGGGGAATTTATGAAAACCTGGGGAATTTAAAAAAACCTGGGGAATTTAGGAAAACCTGGGGAATTTAGGAAAACCTGGGGAATTTAGGAAAACCTGGGGAATTTAGGAAAACCTGGGGAATTTAGGAAAACCTGGGGAATTTTAAAAAAACCTGGGGAATTTAGAAAAACCTGGGGAATCTAGGAAAACCTGGGGAATTTAGGAAAACCTGGGGAATTTAGGAAAACCTGGGGAATTTAGGAAAACCTGGGGAATTTAGGAAAACCTGGGGAATTTTAAAAAAACCTGGGGAATTTAGAAAAACCTGGGGAATTTAGAAAAACCTGGGGAATTTAGGAAAACCTGGGGAATTTAGGAAAACCTGGGGAATTTAGGAAAACCTGGAGAATTTAGAAAAACCTGGGGAATCTAGGAAAACCTGGGGAATTTAGGAAAACCTGGAGAATTTAGGAAAACCTGGGGAATTTAGAAAAACCTGGAGAATTTAGGAAAACCTGGGGAATTTAGAAAAACCTGGGGAATTTAAGAAAACCTGGGGAATTTAGAAAAACCTGGAGAATTTAGGAAAACCTGGGGAATTTAGGAAAACCTGGGGAATTTAAGAAAACCTGGGGAATTTTAAAAAAACCTGGGGAATTTAGAAAAACCTGGGGAATTTAGGAAAACCTGGGGAATTTATGAAAACCTGGGGAATTTAAAAAAAACCTGGGGAATTTAGGAAAACCTGGGGAATTTAGGATAACCTGGGGAATTTAAAAAAAACCTGGGGAATTTAGGAAAACCTGGGGAATTTAAAAAAAACCTGGGGAATTTAGGAAAACCTGGGGAATTTAAGAAAACCTGGGGAATTTTAAAAAAACCTGGGGAATTTAGGAAAACCTGGGGAATTTAGGAAAACCTGGGGAATTTATGAAAACCTGGGGAATTTAAAAAAAACCTGGGGAATTTAGGAAAACCTGGGGAATTTAGGATAACCTGGGGAATTAAAAAAAAAACCTGGGGAATTTAGGAAAACCTGGGGAATTTAAGAAAACCTGAGGAATTTTAAAAAAACCTGGGGAATTTAGAAAAAACTGGGGAATTTAGGAAAACCTGGGGAATTTATGAAAACCTGGGGAATTTAAAAAAACCTGGGGAATTTAGGAAAACCTGGGGAATTTAGGAAAACCTGGGGAATTTTAAAAAAACCTGGGGAATTTAGGAAAACCTGGGGAATTTAAAAAAAAACCTGGGGAATTTAGGAAAACCTGGGGAATTTAGGAAAACCTGGGGAATTTTAAAAAAACCTGGGGAATTTAGGAAAACCTGGGGAATTTAGGAAAACCTGGGGAATTTATGAAAACCTGGGGAATTTAGAAAAACCTGGGGAATTTAGGAAAACCTGGGGAATTTATGAAAACCTGGGGAATTTAAAAAAAACCTGGGGAATTTAGGAAAACCTGGGGAATTTAAAAAAACCTGGGGAATTTAGGAAAACCTGGGGAATTTAGGATAACCTGGGGAATTAAAAAAAAACCTGGGGAATTTAGGAAAACCTGGGGAATTTATGAAAACCTGGGGAATTTAAAAAAACCTGGGGAATTTAGGAAAACCTGGGGAATTTAGGATAACCTGGGGAATTTAAAAAAAACCTGGGGAATTTAGAAAAACCTGGGGAATTTTAAAAAAACCTGGGGAATTTAGAAAAACCTGGGGAATTTAGGAAAACCTGGGGAATTTATGAAAACCTGGGGAATTGAAAAAAAAACCTGGGGAATTTAGGAAAACCTGGGGAATTTAGGATAACCTGGGGAATTAAAAAAAACCTGGGGAATTTAGAAAAACCTGGGGAATTTTAAAAAAACCTGGGGAATTTAGGAAAACCTGGGGAATTTAGGATAACCTGGGGAATTTAAAAAAAACCTGGGGAATTTAGAAAAACCTGGGGAATTTAGAAAAACCTGGGGAATTTAGGAAAACCTGGGGAATTTAGGAAAACCTGGGGAATTTAGAAAAACCTGGAGAATTTAGGAAAACCTGGAGAATTTAGAAAAACCTGGGGAATTTAGGATAACCTGGGGAATTAAAAAAAACCTGGGGAATTTAGAAAAACCTGGGGAACTTTAAAAAAACCTGGGGAATTTAGAAAAACCTGGGGAATTTAGGAAAACCTGGGGAATTTAGAAAAACCTGGGGAATTTTAAAAAAACCTGGGGAATTTAGGAAAACCTGGGGAATTTAGGAAAACCTGGGGAATTTAAAAAAAACCTGGGGAATTTAGAAAAACCTGGGGAATTTAGAAAAACCTGGGGAATTTAGGAAAACCTGGGGAATTTAGGAAAACCTGGGGAATTTAGAAAAACCTGGGGAATTTAGGAAAACCTGGGGAATTTAGGAAAACCTGGGGAATTTTAAAAAAACCTGGGGAATTTAGGAAAACCTGGGGAATTTAGGAAAACCTGGGGAATTTTAAAAAAACCTGGGGAATTTAGAAAAACCTGGGGAATTTAGAAAAACCTGGGGAATTTAGGAAAACCTGGGGAATTTAGAAAAACCTGGGGAATTTAGGAAAACCTGGGGAATTTTAAAAAAACCTGGGGAATTTAGGAAAACCTGGGGAATTTAGGAAAACCTGGGGAATTTAGGAAAACCTGGGGAATTTAGAAAAACCTGGGGAATTTAGGAAAACCTGGGGAATTTTAAAAAAACCTGGGGAATTTAGGAAAACCTGGGGAATTAAGGAAACCCTGAGGAATTTTAAAAAAAACCTGGGGAATTTAGGACAACCTGGAGAATTTAGGAAAACCTGGAGAATTTAGGAAAACCTGGGGAATTTATAAAAACCTGGGGAATTTAGGAAAACCTGGGGAATTTAGGAAAACCTGGGGAATTTAGGAAAACCTGGGGAATTTAGGAAAACCTGGGGAATTTTAAAAAAACCTGGGGAATTTAGAAAAACCTGGGGAATTTAGAAAAACCTGGGGAATTTAGGAAAACCTGGGGAATTTAGGAAAACCTGGGGAATTTAGGAAAACCTGGGGAATTTTAAAAAAACCTGGGGAATTTAGAAAAACCTGGGGAATTTAGAAAAACCTGGGGAATTTAGGAAAACCTGGGGAATTTAGGAAAACCTGGGGAATTTAGGAAAACCTGGGGAATTTAGAAAAACCTGGGGAATTTAGAAAAACCTGGGGAATTTAGGAAAACCTGGGGAATTTAGGAAAACCTGGGGAATTTTAAAAAAACCTGGGGAATTTAGGAAAACCTGGGGAATTTAGAAAAACCTGGGGAATTTAGGAAAACCTGGGGAATTTAGGAAAACCTGGGGAATTTAGGAAAACCTGGGGAATTTTAAAAAAACCTGGGGAATTTAGAAAAACCTGGGGAATTTAGAAAAACCTGGGGAATTTAGGAAAACCTGGGGAATTTAGAAAAACCTGGAGAATTTAGGAAAACCTGGGGAATTTAGAAAAACCTGGGGAATCTAGGAAAACCTGGGGAATTTAGGAAAACCTGGGGAATTTAAGAAAACCTGGGGAATTTTAAAAAAACCTGGGGAATTTAGAAAAACCTGGGGAATTTAGGAAAACCTGGGGAATTTATGAAAACCTGGGGAATTTAGAAAAACCTGGGGAATTTAGGAAAACCTGGGGAATTTAGGAAAACCTGGGGAATTTAGAAAAACCTGGGGAATTTAGAAAAACCTGGGGAATTTAGGAAAACCTGGGGAATTTAGGAAAACCTGGGGAATTTAGGAAAACCTGGGGAATTTAGGAAAACCTGGGGAATTTAAAAAAACCTGGGGAATTTAGAAAAACCTGGGGAATTTAGAAAAACCTGGGGAATTTAGGAAAACCTGGGGAATTTAGGAAAACCTGGGGAATTTAGAAAAACCTGGGGAATCTAGGAAAACCTGGGGAATTTAGGAAAACCTGGGGAATTTAAGAAAACCTGGGGAATTTTAAAAAAACCTGGGGAATTTAGGAAAACCTGGGGAATTTAGGAAAACCTGGGGAATTTATGAAAACCTGGGGAATTTAGAAAAACCTGGGGAATTTAGGAAAACCTGGGGAATTTATGAAAACCTGGGGAATTTAAAAAAAACCTGGGGAATTTAGGAAAACCTGGGGAATTTAAAAAAAACCTGGGGAATTTAGGAAAACCTGGGGAATTTAGGAAAACCTGGGGAATTTAAAAAAAACCTGGGGAATTTAGGAAAACCTGGGGAATTTAGGAAAACCTGGGGAATTTAAAAAAACCTGGGGAATTTAGGAAAACCTGGGGAATTTAGGAAAACCTGGGGAATTTAAAAAAACCTGGGGAATTTAGGAAAACCTGGGGAATTAAGGAAACCCTGAGGAATATAAAAAAAACCTGGGGAATTTAGGACAACCTGGAGAATTTAGGAAAACCTGGGGAATTTAGGAAAACCTGGGGAATTTAGGAAAACCTGGGGAATTTAGAAAAACCTGGGGAATTTAGAAAAACCTGGGGAATTTAGGAAAACCTGGAGAATTTAGGAAAACCTGGGGAATTTAAAAAAAACCTGGGGAATTTAGGAAAACCTGGGGAATTTTAAAAAAACCTGGGGAATTTAGAAAAACCTGGGGAATTTAGGAAAACCTGGGGAATTTAGGAAAACCTGGGGAATTTAGGAAAACCTGGGGAATTTAGAAAAACCTGGGGAATTTAGAAAAACCTGGGGAATTTAGGAAAACCTGGGGAATTTAGAAAAACCTGGGGAATTTAGAAAAACCTGGGGAATTTAGAAAAACCTGGGGAATTTAGGAAAACCTGGGGAATTTAGGAAAACCTGGGGAATTTAGAAAAACCTGGGGAATTTAGGAAAACCTGGGGAATTTAGGAAAACCTGGGGAATTTAGAAAAACCTGGGGAATTTAGGAAAACCTGGGGAATTTAGGAAAACCTGGGGAATCTAGGAAAACCTGGGGAATTTAGAAAAACCTGGGGAATTTAGGAAAACCTGGGGAATTTAAAAAAACCTGGGGAATTTAGGAAAACCTGGGGAATTTAGAAAAACCTGGGGAATTTAGAAAAACCTGGGGAATCTAGGAAAACCTGGGGAATTTAGGAAAACCTGGAGAATTTAGGAAAACCTGGGGAATTTAAAAAAAACCTGGGGAATTTAGAAAAACCTGGGGAATTTTAAAAAAACCTGGGGAATTTAGAAAAACCTGGGGAATTTAGAAAAACCTGGGGAATTTAGAAAAACCTGGGGAATTAAGGAAAACCTGGGGAATTTAGGAAAACCTGGGGAATTTAGAAAAACCTGGAGAATTTAGGAAAACCTGGAGAATTTAGGAAAACCTGGGGAATTTATAAAAACCTGGGGAATCTAGGAAAACCTGGGGAATTTAGAAAAACCTGGGGAATTTAGGAAAACCTGGGGAATTTAGGAAAACCTGGGGAATTTAGGAAAACCTGGGGAATTTAGAAAAACCTGGGGAATTTAGGAAAACCTGGGGAATTTTAAAAAAACCTGGGGAATTTAGAAAAACCTGGGGAATTTAGGAAAACCTGGGGAATTTAGAAAAACCTGGGGAATTAAGGAAAACCTGGGGAATTTAGGAAAACCTGGGGAATTTAGAAAAACCTGGGGAATTTAGGAAAACCTGGGGAATTTAGGAAAACCTGGGGAATTTAGAAAAACCTGGGGAATTTAGGAAAACCTGGGGAATTTTAAAAAAACCTGGGGAATTTAGAAAAACCTGGGGAATTTAGAAAAACCTGGGGAATTTAGGAAAACCTGGGGAATTTAGGAAAACCTGGGGAATTTAAAAAAAACCTGGGGAATTTAGAAAAACCTGGGGAATTTAGGAAAACCTGGGGAATTTAGAAAAACCTGGGGAATTTAGGAAAACCTGGGGAATTTTAAAAAAACCTGGGGAATTAAGGAAAACCTGGGGAATTAAGGAAACCCTGAGGAATTTTAAAAAAAACCTGGGGAATTTAGGACAACCTGGAGAATTTAGGAAAACCTGGAGAATTTAGGAAAACCTGGGGAATTTATAAAAACCTGGGGAATCTAGGAAAACCTGGGGAATTTAGGAAAACCTGAGGAATTTAGGAAAACCTGGAGAATTTAGGAAAACCTGGGGAATCTAGGAAAACCTGGGGAATCTAGGAAAACCTGGGGAATCTAGGAAAACCTGGGGAATTTAGGAAAACCTGGGGAATTTAGAAAAACCTGGAGAATTTAGGAAAACCTGGGGAATTTAGAAAAACCTGGGGAATCTAGGAAAACCTGGGGAATTTAGGAAAACCTGGGGAATTTAGGAAAACCTGGGGAATTTAGAAAAACCTGGGGAATTTAGGAAAACCTGGGGAATTTAGAAAAACCTGGGGAATTTAGGAAAACCTGGGGAATTTAGGAAAACCTGGGGAATTTAAAAAAAACCTGGGGAATTTAGGAAAACCTGGGGAATTTTAAAAAAACCTGGGGAATTTAGAAAAACCTGGGGAATTTAGAAAAACCTGGGGAATTTAGGAAAACCTGGGGAATTTAGAAAAACCTGGGGAATTTAGGAAAACCTGGGGAATTTAGAAAAACCTGGGGAATTTAGAAAAACCTGGGGAATTTAGAAAAACCTGGGGAATTTAGGAAAACCTGGGGAATTTAGGAAAACCTGGGGAATTTAAAAAAAACCTGGGGAATTTAGAAAAACCTGGGGAATTTAGGAAAACCTGGGGAATTAAAAAAAAACCTGGGGAATTTAGGAAAACCTGGGGAATTTTAAAAAAACCTGGGGAATTAAGGAAAACCTGGGGAATTAAGGAAACCCTGAGGAATTTAAAAAAAACCTGGGGAATTTAGGAAAACCTGGAGAATTTAGGAAAACCTGGGGAATTTAGGAAAACCTGGGGAATTTAGAAAAACCTGGAGAATTTAGGAAAACCTGGGGAATTTAGAAAAACCTGGGGAATCTAGGAAAACCTGGGGAATTTAGGAAAACCTGGGGAATTTAGAAAAACCTGGGGAATTTAGGAAAACCTGGGGAATTTAGGAAAACCTGGGGAATTTAGGAAAACCTGGGGAATTTAGGAAAACCTGGGGAATTTAGAAAAACCTGGGGAATCTAGGAAAACCTGGGGAATTTAGGAAAACCTGGGGAATTTAGGAAAACCTGAGGAATTCTAAAAAAACCTGGGGAATTTAGAAAAACCTGGGGAATTTAGGAAAACCTGGGGAATTTAGGAAAACCTGGGGAATTTAGAAAAACCTGGGGAATTTAGGAAAACCTGGGGAATTTAGGAAAACCTGGGGAATTTAGAAAAACCTGGGGAATTTAGGAAAACCTGGGGAATTAAAAAAAAACCTGGGGAATTTAGGAAAACCTGGGGAATTTAGGATAACCTGGGGAATTTTAAAAAAACCTGGGGAATTTAGGAAAACCTGGGGAATTTAGGAAAACCTGGAATATTTATGAAAACCTGGGGAATTTAGAAAAACCTGGGGAATTTAGGAAAACCTGGGGAATTTAGGAAAACCTGGGGAATTTAAGGAAAACCTGGGGAATTTAGGAAAACCTGGGGAATTTAGGAAAACCTGGGGAATTTAGGAAAACCTGGGGAATTTAAAAAAAACCTGGGGAATTTAGGAAAACCTGGGGAATTTAGGAAAACCTGGGGAATTTAGAAAAACCTGGGGAATTTAGGAAAACCTGGGGAATTTAGGAAAACCTGGGGAATTTAGAAAAACCTGGGGAATTTAGAAAAACCTGGGGAATCTAGGAAAACCTGGGGAATTTAGGAAAACCTGGGGAATTTAGAAAAACCTGGGGAATTTAGGAAAACCTGGGGAATTTAGGAAAACCTGGGGAATTTAGGAAAACCTGGGGAATTTAGGAAAACCTGGGGAATTTAGAAAAACCTGGGGAATTTAGGAAAACCTGGGGAATTTAGGAAAACCTGGGGAATTTAGGAAAACCTGGGGAATTCTAAAAAAACCTGGGGAATTTAGAAAAACCTGGGGAATTTAGGAAAACCTGGGGAATTTAGGAAAACCTGGGGAATTTAGAAAAACCTGGGGAATTTAGGAAAACCTGGGGAATTTAGGAAAACCTGGGGAATTTAAAAAAAACCTGGGGAATTTAGGAAAACCTGGGGAATTTAAGAAAACCTGGGGAATTTAGGAAAACCTGGGGAATTTAGAAAAACCTGGGGAATTTTAAAAAAACCTGGGGAATTTAGGAAAACCTGGGGAATTTAGGAAAACCTGGGGAATTTATGAAAACCTGGGGAATTTAGAAAAACCTGGGAAATTTAGGAAAACCTGGGGAATTTATGAAAACCTGGGGAATTAAAAAAAAACCTGGGGAATTTAGGAAAACCTGGGGAATTTAGAAAAACCTGGGGAATTTAGGAAAACCTGGGGAATTTAGGATAACCTGGGGAATTAAAAAAAACCTGGGGAATTTAGGAAAACCTGGGGAATTTATGAAAACCTGGGGAATTAAAAAAAACCTGGGGAATTTAGGAAAACCTGGGGAATTTAGGATAACCTGGGGAATTAAAAAAAACCTGGGGAATTTAGAAAAACCTGGGGAATTTTAAAAAAACCTGGGGAATTTAGAAAAACCTGGGGAATTTAGGCAAACCTGGGGAATTTATGAAAACCTGGGGAATTTAAAAAAAACCTGGGGAATTTAGGAAAACCTGGGGAATTTAGGATAACCTGGGGAATTTAAAAAAACCTGGGGAATTTAGAAAAACCTGGGGAATTTTAAAAAAACCTGGGGAATTTAGGAAAACCTGGGGAATTTAGGATAACCTGGGGAATTTAAAAAAAAACCTGGGGAATTTAGAAAAACCTGGGGAACTTTAAAAAAACCTGGGGAATTTAGAAAAACCTGGGGAATTTAGGAAAACCTGGGGAATTTAGGAAAACCTGGGGAATTTTAAAAAAACCTGGGGAATTTAGGAAAACCTGGGGAATTTAGGAAAACCTGGGGAATTTAAAAAAACCTGGGGAATTTAGAAAAACCTGGGGAATTTAGAAAAACCTGGGGAATTTAGGAAAACCTGGGGAATTTAGGAAAACCTGGGGAATTTAGAAAAACCTGGGGAATTTAGGAAAACCTGGGGAATTTAGGAAAACCTGGGGAATTTAGAAAAACCTGGGGAATCTAGGAAAACCTGGGGAATTTTAAAAAAACCTGGGGAATTTAGAAAAACCTGGGGAATTTAGAAAAACCTGGGGAATTTAGGAAAACCTGGGGAATTTAAAAAAAAACCTGGGGAATTTAGGAAAACCTGGGGAATTTTAGAAAAACCTGGGGAATTTAGGAAAACCTGGGGAATTTAGGAAAACCTGGGGAATTTAGAAAAACCTGGAGAATTTAGGAAAACCTGGGGAATTTAGAAAAACCTGGGGAATCTAGGAAAACCTGGGGAATTTAGGAAAACCTGGGGAATTTAGAAAAACCTGGGGAATTTAGGAAAACCGGGAGAATTTAGGAAAACCTGGGGAATTTAGGAAAACCTGGGGAATTTAGGAAAACCTGGGGAATTTAGAAAAACCTGGGGAATTTAGGAAAACCTGGGGAATTTAGGAAAACCTGGGGAATTTAGGAAAACCTGAGGAATTCTAAAAAAACCTGGGGAATTTAGAAAAACCTGGGGAATTTAGGAAAACCTGGGGAATTTATGAAAACCTGGGGAATTTAAAAAAACCTGGGGAATTTAGGAAAACCTGGGGAATTTAGGATAACCTGGGGAATTTAAAAAAAACCTGGGGAATTTAGGAAAACCTGGGGAATTAAAAAAAAAACCTGGGGAATTTAGGAAAACCTGGGGAATTTAGGAAAACCTGGGGAATTTAAAAAAAACCTGGGGAATTTAGGAAAACCTGGGGAATTTAGGAAAACCTGGGGAATTTATGAAAACCTGGGGAATTTAGAAAAACCTGGGAAATTTAGGAAAACCTGGGGAATTTATGAAAACCTGGGGAATTAAAAAAAAACCTGGGGAATTTAGGAAAACCTGGGGAATAAAAAAAAACCTGGGGAATTTAGGAAAACCTGGGGAATTTAGGATAACCTGGGGAATTAAAAAAAAACCTGGGGAATTTAGGAAAACCTGGGGAATTTATGAAAACCTGGGGAATTAAAAAAAACCTGGGGAATTTAGGAAAACCTGGGGAATTTAGGATAACCTGGGGAATTAAAAAAAACCTGGGGAATTTAGAAAAACCTGGGGAATTTTAAAAAAACCTGGGGAATTTAGAAAAACCTGGGGAATTTAGGCAAACCTGGGGAATTTATGAAAACCTGGGGAATTGAAAAAAAAACCTGGGGAATTTAGGAAAACCTGGGGAATTTAGGATAACCTGGGGAATTAAAAAAAAACCTGGGGAATTTAGAAAAACCTGGGGAATTTTAAAAAAACCTGGGGAATTTAGGAAAACCTGGGGAATTTAGGATAACCTGGGGAATTTAAAAAAAAACCTGGGGAATTTAGAAAAACCTGGGGAACTTTAAAAAAACCTGGGGAATTTAGAAAAACCTGGGGAATTTAGGAAAACCTGGGGAATTTAAAAAAACCTGGGGAATTTAGAAAAACCTGGGGAATTTAGGAAAACCTGGGGAATTTAGGAAAACCTGGGGAATTTAAAAAAAACCTGGGGAATTTAGAAAAACCTGGGGAATTTAGGAAAACCTGGGGAATTTAGGAAAACCTGGGGAATTTAGAAAAACCTGGGGAATTTAGGAAAACCTGGGGAATTTAGGAAAACCTGGGGAATTTAGAAAAACCTGGGGAATTTAGGAAAACCTGGGGAATTTTAAAAAAACCTGGGGAATTTAGAAAAACCTGGGGAATTTAGAAAAACCTGGGGAATTTAGGAAAACCTGGGGAATTTAAAAAAAAACCTGGGGAATTTAGAAAAACCTGGGGAATTTTAAAAAAACCTGGGGAATTTAGGAAAACCTGGGGAATTTAGGAAAACCTGGGGAATTTAGGAAAACCTGGGGAATTTAGAAAAACCTGGGGAATTTAGGAAAACCTGGGGAATTTTAAAAAAACCTGGGGAATTTAGGAAAACCTGGGGAATTTAGAATAACCTGGGGAATTTAGAAAAACCTGGGGAATTTAGAAAAACCTGGGGAATTTAGAAAAACCTGGGGAATTTAAAAAAACCTGGGGAATTTAGGAAAACCTGGGGAATTTAGAAAAACCTGGGGAATTTTAGAAAAACCTGGGGAATTTAGGAAAACCTGGGGAATTTAGGAAAACCTGGGGAATTTAGAAAAACCTGGGGAATTTAGAAAAACCTGGGGAATTTAGAAAAACCTGGGGAATTTAGAAAAACCTGGGGAATTTAGAAAAACCTGGGGAATTAAGGAAAACCTGGAGAATTTAGGAAAACCTGGGGAATTTAGAAAAACCTGGGGAATCTAGGAAAACCTGGGGAATTTAAAAAAACCTGGGGAATTTAGAAAAACCTGGGGAATTTAGAAAAACCTGGGGAATTTAGGAAAACCTGGGGAATTTAAAAAAAAAACCTGGGGAATTTAGGAAAACCTGGGGAATTTTAAAAAAACCTGGGGAATTTAGGAAAACCTGGGGAATTAAGGAAAACCTGGGGAATTAAGGAAAACCTGGGGAATTTAGAAAAACCTGGGGAATTTAGGAAAACCTGGGGAATTTTAAAAAAACCTGGGGAATTTAGGAAAACCTGGGGAATTAAGGAAACCCTGAGGAATTTTAAAAAAAACCTGGGGAATTTAGGACAACCTGGAGAATTTAGGAAAACCTGGAGAATTTAGGAAAACCTGGGGAATTTATAAAAACCTGGGGAATCTAGGAAAACCTGGGGAATTTAGGAAAACCTGGGGAATTTAGGAAAACCTGGGGAATTTAGGAAAACCTGGGGAATTTAGAAAAACCTGGGGAATTTAGAAAAACCTGGGGAATTTAGAAAAACCTGGGGAATTTAGGAAAACCTGGGGAATTTAGGAAAACCTGGGGAATTTAGGAAAACCTGGGGAATTTAGAAAAACCTGGGGAATTTAGAAAAACCTGGGGAATTTAAAAAAACCTGGGGAATTTAGGAAAACCTGGGGAATTTAGGAAAACCTGGGGAATTTAGGAAAACCTGGGGAATTTAAAAAAACCTGGGGAATTTAGAAAAACCTGGGGAATCTAGGAAAACCTGGGGAATTTAGGAAAACCTGGGGAATTTAGAAAAACCTGGGGAATTTAGGAAAACCTGGGGAATTTAGGAAAACCTGGGGAATTTAGAAAAACCTGGGGAATTTAGAAAAACCTGGGGAATTTAGAAAAACCTGGGGAATTTAGGAAAACCTGGGGAATTTAGGAAAACCTGGGGAATTTAGAAAAACCTGGGGAATTTAGAAAAACCTGGGGAATTTAGAAAAACCTGGGGAATTTAGGAAAACCTGGGGAATTTAGAAAAACCTGGGGAATTTAGGAAAACCTGGGGAATTTAGAAAAACCTGGGGAATCTAGGAAAACCTGGGGAATTTAGGAAAACCTGGGGAATTTAGGAAAACCTGGGGAATTTAAAAAAAACCTGGGGAATTTAGGAAAACCTGGAGAATTTAGGAAAACCTGGGTAATTTAAAAAAACCTGGGGAATTTAGAAAAACCTGGGGAATCTAGGAAAACCTGGGGAATTTAGGAAAACCTGGGGAATTTAGGAAAACCTGGGGAATTTAGGAAAACCTGGAGAATTTAGGAAAACCTGGGGAATTTAGGAAAACCTGGGGAATTTAGGAAAACCTGGGGAATTTAGAAAAACCTGGGGAATTTAGGAAAACCTGGGGAATTTAGGAAAACCTGAGGAATTTTAAAAAAACCTGGGGAATTTAGGAAAACCTGGAGAATTTAGGAAAACCTGGGGAATTTAGGAAAACCTGGGGAATTTAGGAAAACCTGGGGAATTTAGGAAAACCTGGGGAATTTAGGAAAACCTGGGGAATTTAGGAAAACCTGGGGAATTTAGGAAAACCTGGGGAATTTAGAAAAACCTGGGGAATTTAGGAAAACCTGGGGAATTTAGGAAAACCTGGGGAATCTAGGAAAACCTGGGGAATTTAGAAAAACCTGGGGAATTTAGAAAAACCTGGGGAATTTAGAAAAACCTGGGGAATCTAGGAAAACCTGGGGAATTTAGGAAAACCTGGGGAATTTAGGAAAACCTGGGGAATTTAGAAAAACCTGGGGAATTTAGAAAAACCTGGGGAATTTAGGAAAACCTGGGGAATTTAGAAAAACCTGGGGAATTTAGGAAAACCTGGGGAATTTAGGAAAACCTGGGGAATTTAGGAAAACCAGGGGAATTTTATAAAAACCTGGGGAATTTAGAAAAACCTGGGGAATTTAGGAAAACCTGGGGAATTTATGAAAACCTGGGGAATTTAAAAAAACCTGGGGAATTTAGGAAAACCTGGGGAATTTAGGAAAACCTGGGGAATTTAAAAAAAACCTGGGGAATTTAGAAAAACCTGGGGAATTTAGGAAAACCTGGGGAATTTAGGAAAACCTGGGGAATTTAGGAAAACCTGGGGAATTTAGGAAAACCTGGGGAATTTTAAAAAAACCTGGGGAATTTAGAAAAACCTGGGGAATTTAGGAAAACCTGGGGAATTTAGGAAAACCTGGGGAATTTAGGAAAACCTGGGGAATTTAGGAAAACCTGGGGAATTTAGAAAAACCTGGGAAATTTAGAAAAACCTGGGGAATTTATGAAAACCTGGGGAATTTAGAAAAACCTGGGAAATTTAGGAAAACCTGGGGAATTTAGGAAAACCTGGAGAATTTAGAAAAACCTGGGGAATTTAGGAAAACCTGGGGAATTTAGGAAAACCTGGGGAATTTAGGAAAACCTGGGGAATTTTAAAAAAACCTGGGGAATTTAGAAAAACCTGGGGAATTTAGAAAAACCTGGGGAATTTAGGAAAACCTGGGGAATTTAGGAAAACCTGGGGAATTTTAAAAAAACCTGGGGAATTTAGGAAAACCTGGGGAATTTAGGAAAACCTGGGGAATTTAGGAAAACCTGGGGAATTTAGAAAAACCTGGAGAATTTAGGAAAACCTGGGGAATTTAGAAAAACCTGGGGAATCTAGGAAAACCTGGGGAATTTAGGAAAACCTGGGGAATTTAAGAAAACCTGGGGAATTTAGAAAAACCTGGGGAATTTAGAAAAACCTGGGGAATTTAGAAAAACCTGGGGAATTTATGAAAACCTGGGGAATTTAGGAAAACCTGGGGAATTTAGGAAAACCTGGGGAATTTAGGAAAACCT